>MU182860.1:45346-91630 GCA_016904865.1 Pissodes strobi
ACGTCAATTTGATTAGAGATTAATTAAGACTTTGTATTCGGATGGCTTAATCATTTGTATCGGCTCGCTGAGCTTCGCGCTTGATTCAATTAATCGTTATCTTTTATTTCGGTCTTGATTTATTAGCTTAATTGATCAGCATGATGTCAAATTAATTTGAGATTGATTAAAGCTTTTGGGCTTTTATATATGAATGGAATAGTCAGTACTATTTAACAAGTAACAAAGCTGCTGGTCCAGATAACGTATTGGCAAAAATGTTAAATGAAGGAAAAGACAAAATAATCAAAACTAAATATTCTGTTTAACGAGTGCCTACACAAAACAATTATACCCGATGATTGGTATGACAGCATAGTTATTCGTCTCCATAAAAAAGGGGGATATTAGAAACTACCGACCCCTCTCACTGCTATCACAAATATAAAGAGTATTCATGAGGATCATCAATCGACTAACATCAAAGATGGATGCGGACCAATCAGTAGAATAAGCGGGACTTAGGAAATGATTCAGCACGTCACATCACCTTCTTACAGTGAGAACTCTAATAGAAAAGGCAAATGAATACCACTTACCTTTGTTTGTCGCATTTGTGGACTATGAAAAAGGTTTTGATAGCATAGATCTATGGGTAGTGGAGCAGGCTATGAATAACTATCGTATAGATTCTCGTTATAAACAAAATCAACGTAATATCCCCAAAACTATTTACACTTGCCATGGTTCGCATCTTAGGTTCGCAGATGACGTCATCTTAATATCATCATCTTTTGAATAACTTCAAACTATGATCGAAGATCTAGCAGAATCATCGTGGAAAGTTGGTCTAAAAATTAATCTACAGAAAACTAAAATCATGACAACACGCAAGAGGACAGGAATATTGAGGTCGACGATTGTGTTCTGGAAAAAGTGGAGGAATACATTTGGGGCAAATATTTTCCCCTTTACCGAAGCGAACATAGATAAAATCGCAAAAACACAAGGGTTCATCGAAAGATCCATGCTGGGAATTAGGTTGGCAGACAAAAGAACAAATACGTGGATCAGGAACAAACATATCAACGCTGGAATAGTTTAATATAAAACTGGAGGCCATGGCTAGGGCATCGAACAAGAGGAACCACACATGCGCTGGGGGATGATCTAAAGAGAATATGTGGATTACACTGGAAAAGAGACGCACAAAACCGAACAAACTGTCGGAAACTGAGAGAGACCTATGTCCAAAGTTGGACGATAAGTGGCAAAAGAAGAAGAAGTTAGTTCTCCAGGACATTTAATTTGTATGGCACCGGTTTCTAGTCTAGTCTATTTTCAATTATGGCCTTTTTTGTAAGAAAATTCAGCCAGTGAAGATCTCTATCCGGCTTAGTTAGAGCTGGGGCGACCCATCCCAGATAAGTTACACCTGATGGATAGAGATACTACTTCTAGGGCTCCCTGTATGTCGAGTATGTACTCCAGGGGGCTCAGATCGTTGCATGCACGGCTTGTTTTAAGGTTCGAACACCACCGGCTGGACATTCACACACATTTAAATCTTGTACATGCTCGGTTAGAGTCTTATGCAAAGGGGCTTCACTCAATGCAGATATAACCAGTTGCTGTCAGAGGTATGTCACCTGTTTCAAAAACGTGTCCTCTGCCAAACTAAGAGTTTGAATATGGATGCCATAAAAGGGAGACCAGACGCAGGAGCCATACTCCAATTAATGGGGGGTGAACAAGAGCACAATAGAGGGTCTTCAAAGCCCCAAGACTAGTGAAGTTTTCAGTGGTTCTTTTAAGAAAACCCAGCATTTGAAAAGCCTTACTGAGGTGTGTTAAAAGCTGTTGAGAAAACTGGAGAGTTGAGTCCAAAGTCCTTGACAAAAGATGTATTCTAGAAATTGCCAATTCTCAAACACCAGTCTTGCCAGTTAATCAAGTCATACTGAAGTTTATCACAATCCTTAAGAGTTCTGATCAGACAACTCAATTTGAGTTCATCGGCAAAAAGCAAGTAATGACTGCAAGTGAAACATTCATGTATATCATTAATGAAAGCATTAAAGAGAAGTGGACCAAGGTGAGACCTTTGGGGCACCCAGGTTGTGACATTGAAGGCCCTCGAGAGAAAATTACCGATTCTGACGCAATCTGTCAGCGCCCCCTCAAATAGCTCTCAAACCAAGAGATTAGAGGTTTATCAATCCCAAATCCTCCGAGCTTATGAACCAAGACACTATGGGATACTCTGTCGAACGCCTTGGAAAGTCAGTGTAAATTGTATCAATCTGCCAGCCTCCCTTCAAGGCACCCGACAGAAAATCCACACGAGCGCAGATTTAACTCAGTTGACTTACGAGGTCTAAAATCGAATTGTTGATCGATTAAAAGAGGCTCAAGTAAAGAAGACAAAAATCGCAAACCAAACTCTCGAACACCTTGGGAATCGCACTCAAGACGCTTATAGGACGATAATTTGTTACTGCAGACTTGTTACCCGACTTAAAAATATGGCCTCAGAAAGCATTCCTTCCAATAATCTGGGAATATTCCAGTTTGCAGTGAGAGATTGAATTTATGGTAAAGAGGTCTGGAGAGATTAAAGCAGCAGTTCTTAAGAACTATTGTAGGCACTCCATCCGGCCCAGGACCCTTATTATTGTCAAGGGATGAAAGCTTAGTGAATATATCAGAAATTTTGATATGCAGTTCGGGGATATGGATAATGGAGGAAGATATCTCGTGGTCGGCAAACATGATGTTCGCAATATCCCTGCCAGATCCACTGTCTAGATAGCTAAGTTCAGAAGGAGAAACGTTATTTTTCCGCTTACTGTTAACAAAGAACCAACATTTTTTAACATTTTTTTAAAGTTTAGTCTAATATTTTAACTTCAAACCAACAGTTTCGCCACAAAAAGCATCCCTTTAACTTCTAATAATTAAACATGCTATTTTGAATGAATTAATTAATCTTATAAAAATCAGAGTTTATGACAAAGTATACATGTTCCTACTTATTTTTTTGCTAAAAAATCTACGGTGTTAAAATTTGTCTCATGTTTTTGAAACACCCTGTATCGAGCTTTAAGTTACCGATCCATTATTTTTAAAGTAATATATATTTGCAGTTTAACTGGTATCTCAGACTAGTGGTAAATTTAAATGAGAAAATTACCTTAAAAACCATCTACATGGTTGTCGTACTGTGCACTACCGAGATTTGCGTCATCGAATGCATGAGCAGAAGTTCCTTGAACTCAATCTTGGAGCGTAGTAAACGCATTCCTTTTCCTAAACGCAGTCAATCAGTCATTCAAAACGTCAAACTTATGTGTGCCCTAACCTCTTTTTCTAAAAGAAAATAGAAAAGTTGAAAAAATGGAACAAAACAAATTACAATTGAATTTTAAGAAAGTCGGATGGAGTTTTAAAGAAATTCTTGACATAGCCAAAGATATAAAACCGTCGGGATGGATTGTGGTGGCCAATAAATGCAGACTTTCTTTTATGGAGGTATCTCTGGGACAACAGGGCTCTGCAGCCATAGAAAAGCAGCTTGTTTTGGATCAAGCTTTGGAATCAGAGGCTTATATTGGTAGTGAAAAGGTTGAAGAAGGAATATTCCCTTTCAAACTATCAAAAATACGGTCCATTAGGGAATTATATGTTTGTTTGAAGTTGTTTTCCAGGTAGGTGGCATCAGGAGTTTGTTGGTTGGAACTGACACATCACATACTTAATCCAAAATAAATTATGATAAACTACACAGGAGCTGGATGGAAATGTTATTACTAAGAGAACAAGTTAAAGTTTCTAAGAAAGTTCCTTTTATTTTGTTTAAATAAGAATACCTTTTATAGAATGGTAGCGGAGTACCTACTATGTAATAATTTAATCATGGGCTTATTCTAATTATCATAACTTAATTATGAACTTTCTAACTAAAGACTGAAGATCCTTATTTGTAATATAATTTAGGCAAGGAATTTAAGAAACACAAGTTTGTATTTATCAGAGCACCAATATTTCAGATTGTAGCAAAAAATTTTGATAGAATAAATCAGTGGTCATTTGCCATCACTGGTTTGCAAATTATATATTACAATAAAAATAGATAGCCCAATCCGGCAACCAACATAATGTTCTCATGAATATCAGATCATACTGTCACTTAGTAATAGATATATCCATTCGTTTCTGGAATTCATGGAAGTTAAAATAAAGTAGACTATATTTATGTGAAGGAATGTTCAATATATTTTGTGTTCGAGTACTAAAATGACATCTATTGCCAACTTAACCAACAGTTCAATATATTTAGGCTATATTTGTTTTTGTATTCCTTCGATTTTTTATTTAGTGCCTTTAGATATCAATATATCTCTTTTAATGTTTTTTTCACAAAAATTTCTTGTATGTTTTGGTTAATTAAATCTATTAAAATTCTTATGGTTCCCGATAATTTGACTTCGTAGATATGAAGTTTGTCAAGGCAATAAAAACTTCAAAAGAATCAACAAAGATGGTGAAATGAATGTTACTGACTATTGGAAAGACACAAATTGTCATAAAGTATATGACAAATCATTAAGGCATCCAGAAAATTGTTGTAATGCTTGTTTGCAGTTAAATCAGATGTTGCCAAGGAAAATTAATAATACGTATCTTAGTTTGAATCAACCAACTTTGTACAAATCAATAGGTAAGATTACTTATTTTTGTACTTGCTATTATTTTTGATTTTTACCTTTTTGGGTATATTGATTGCAAAGTTAATACAGATCCCTATATTCAATAATAGTAGTGTATGTTATTGTATATAGGGAAAATTGTATTAACTTTCTAATAGATGTTTTCTTTTTGTTTATTATTGATGCTTTATCCCTTTCAAGTAAAATTTGGATCCTATTAGTATGTGGAGATGTTTTTTATTTTCTCTCACAAAAAGTTAA
Organism: Pissodes strobi; assembly: GCA_016904865.1. Classification (NCBI taxonomy): domain Eukaryota; kingdom Metazoa; phylum Arthropoda; class Insecta; order Coleoptera; family Curculionidae; genus Pissodes; species Pissodes strobi. Next base: position 50,296 of record MU182860.1, read on the forward strand.
TTGTTTAGAAAGTCATTGAAAAAGTATGTATCCAGTTTTCCATCTTTTGTTGCAATATTGGGATAACTCTACAATCTACAGGTTGACAGGGTTCAGATTTTACCCAATAGCAGCAATAGTAAATAATTATGTCTATGATCAGTAGACTGGTAGACAGATAAAGCTAAAAAATTAAACACTTGTAAATTTGCTAGTTTGCTTAATCTCACTATAACTATTAGGGCGAAATATTGATTTTTTATGTCCTAGTTAAAAACCATCCAGTTTCAAACACAGAATTGTCAAAAATGGAAAGGCAGAAGTCAGGGAAAAGAAAAAAATCGGAAACAGAGAATGAGAGAAAAGAAATAAAACAAGAAGTTGAAGAAGAACCATGTAACTCTACTCAATTTGTGTCTGTTAAAGAAGAACCACCGTTTTATGTAATGAACGCCTGATGAGTTTGTATAGAAAATTATTTGAAAGTGATTTTCAGGTTTTGTTATTTTTATATTTTCAGTTTTTATCCCAATAATGTTGTACAGTTGTTACTCTGAAAAAGTATAGTTAGTTTATTATAGATAATATACACACTACTCAGTTGTACTTTTTGTGTTAATGCAAGTAAAATCTCAATTAAACACAGTTTATCCAAAAACATCTTTTATTGCCAAAAATACATTGGGTTTTAATAATAATTTTTGATTGTATAGAGCAATTGACATCAAAACTGTATTAATATCCAACTTATATCTTAACAGATGTTTCTTATTTATATATACATTCAGCATTTATTAAAATATCTTTAAATTGCTCATTTGATTCCACTTTGTAGAAAATGTCTTGCAAATAAGTCAATCAACAGTTGAAATTGTGGTGAAGTGTTCACAAATCAGTTCAATTTGTTGGAGCTTTCGAAAATCGTTACAAATACGTGAAATATATTAAATACGTCTGAAAATGTCACATAGTAATGATTCTCAAGAATGTGCAGGTTGGCTGAATAAGAGAAAATTGTTAGTATTCTATCAGACGTGTATAAACTAAGATGTGTTATTTTTCTTCAGAAGCGAGAAAAACGTGTATTGGCAACGATAAAAATCCACTTTTCTGTCGGTCGCATAGTTGGCGGCATATAAATGTTCAATATGAGTGTTAGGTTTGAAACGAAAAAAATAGTAGGTTTTACCGGTGCTTTTACTTAGAGTACAAAAATCTGTAGCTTCCCAAACTACCACTACCCACTTATTAAAAGTAGCACTTCTGCTAGTAATAAATCTATTTACTATTGTTCTAACTTATAAATCTAACAATCAAAAGGAGAAATTTAAAAAATTAAATGCCAGTATTTTGAAGAAAACACTATTACGAATATAGCACACTGTAAAAAATACAAAAATACCCTAAGGCAACTAATTTTATTTTTAAATAATTCGCGGGCACTGTGTCTTGCATAACTTAAATTTTAAATTTTGACATCCGCCTATTGCTATTACAGATATAACACATAAATGCATAAAATTAGGGGTTTTATTGAACCATATTTTACTATTAGAAGCAACCAAGCTTTCTCTGAAATTTTATGCTAGTCTGATGTCCGTGAAACAAGTTTAGTGAGTATAGGGTTGGACGGATCTATCACAAACAATTAATTACCTATGTTGGGGTTTGGAACCTTCGTCAAAATGCACTAAAACGAAGTTTTATCCGTCCCAGCATCATCAGGAGAATATTAAATCATCTCCTGATGATGCTAACATGGTTAGCGAAACGCGCGTCGAGTGTAATAATTATGTTTCGGTATTGTGGATAAAACTCCATTTCAGAACAATTAATTAGTAATTTACAGCTGAAGCATCTATATTGTCACTGTTTGAAGTCTTGGTTTGAAAACTGCTCAGTTCATACCAATCTATTTTCAAAAATAGTGGCTAGCTGTTTAAATTCAGTAAAATTTACCTTTAAATTGTTCAAATCATTTTTAATACTGAAGGTACTATCATCAATGAATGCATTTATTCAAATCAAGTCACACTTCAATAAGTTAGATAACAAACCAATTCAACTGTTGATTAGTTTAATTAATTTTAATACCCTTAAATCAATTGGAGGATTTAAGCTCGCATAGTTTGAAAAACCCCAAATATTAAAATCATATGGCACACATGCAGAAGAACACTCGAGAGGTTTGTACTGGGGTATGTTTTAAAACAATATTCTATAACACCCAATAATAAAAATCGAGTGGGCTTGTTGTACTTTGTAGAAAATGCTAAATATAGCAAACTGTGATAATACCAGGAGTAAAACTGGTAATGTATAGATCTGGCACATGCAATGCCTATTAAGTTGGTTATAAAAAAAGGCAGGATAAAAAGTTGTGCTATTTTGGACATTTTGCTCTGTAACTTGACCTTTTCTTCATAGAAACTGTCTTGGGAATCCTTTGAATTAGACCTTCTTGGATTTTCGATAGCATTTAGGCTCTTTTTATCTTTTTTAAAGGTATTTTCATCGGCTCGTTTTTTGGCCAATATTTTTCTATGTTTCTCTTCATCCACTTGTGACTTAAATGCACCAGAAACTACATTTAATTTGGCATAACTGCATAAATACCGCCTTAGCAGTGGTAAAAATATAATTAACAACATTATGTGCAAAATTAGGAGACCTATGTGAAAGTACTTGTGTTCAAATATATTAATAGGCATGAAACGATAGTTGACAGTCCATTTGTGATCAAAAACTCTTCCCAAGTCAAAACTACTTTTTATGTAAGATATAGGGTTAGCATACAAAAAGGGTATTGCAAGAACAATCTGTATAACACCACAAATGAACAAATTTATAAAAGTCTCAGCATAACTTAGGTTAGTTAAGTAAGCCACAAGTAGACATGGGGCATACAAAAGAATGTTCATTTTTACACTGACTGCTAAAGAGTAAAACAGACTTCCCAACCTCCATTTATTTGACACAAACAAGTTTAAACTAACATAAAATAGCAGCACAGCAATGGGGTCATTGAAAAGTCTCAAGACAAAGATTGAATGAATTCTGAAAGATGTCAGGCTAGTTAATATCAATGCATAAGGCGGTACTTTCGCTGTAATTCGGTATATTCGATGTATTAATAACGTTTGTATTAAATATAGCACTAAAAAAATGTACTGAGCCAAGTAAATGTTCTTTCCATGATTAGTTACAAAATAGAGAGCCGTGAAAATATAAACAAATCCAGCTGGATATACTAGGGGCCCAGTATCTCCTAGAAAAAAAAATACATTATACCTAAAAAATTATGTGTAGAAAAGCTTATAATGGATGAACTTTACTTTACTCTCCGGAGTCCGAGATATATACACAAAGCCAAATCGAACAAACCTTTCAGATATTTATAATCCAGTGTACCATTTAAAAAACTTTCTACTTGCTGCATATAAGTAATCCAGTCTATCTCGGTATACTTAACATTCTCAATAATAAGTATATTGCAGATTGCTTCACCTAAAAAGAGCAGCAAACATACTGGTCCCAAATAATGAGGATCAAACAGTAACTTTTTTAATATGTTTAAATATCTTGTGAAAATACTCTGTCTTGGTGATGTTTTTGAAATAGTTCTTAATGCTGGCGGGGCCATTCTTTTGTGAGCTTTTCAGGTGTTATCGAAATTGCCACATAATTTGAGATGAAAATAGAAGTTGGGCTATATTTATTTTTAGGTCAAGTATGTACCTTATTTTTAGGTTATTCCCTTATCTTATCAGGAAGATTTTCGATACTTAAAAAACATCGATACATCGAGCTCAATGTTTTCACATCGATGAGTTGTAATTCGATGTATAAGAACATCCTTCGATGGTTTCATAGATAAATATATAAAGGGGAGGATGGTTTTAAAAAATAGATATTTCCAAAAATCGTAAACTTAAATTTACGATTCTTCCTTCCTTGTTTGTTCAGCCCCCCTTTCGGGGAACCAATGGCTTTGCTACTAGGCAATACGCCAGCATCGCCCTTGGTCCGGCGCTTACGGAGAGGTAGAGCTACCCTTCTACATCCGTTACACGTTATTCCCATTTGGAGGGTCTTATTCGGTGGGAACCTCCAGTAAGACAGGCCTGTGTCCCTGGTGATTCCCTACTTGTACGTAAATATAAGCTAATGAATTGCACGACTGAGTAGGAAAGAGGGCTTCGCACACTGTAGGTATAACTGCTTTCTGTCAGAGACTCCAAATCCCCGCGGGATAAACCCCCGACCGCCCACAGGCTACGTTACCGCGAACGGAAATATCCCGGGGGCCAAGTAGGAAACACCCTCCAATACGCGACCCACCCCTTACACTGTCCAGCCCGCACGACTTTCCGGACTCCTCCCGCAGGATTGAAACACGTTTTCTAAGCAGAATGGCTTCCACTACCCGTGCCGAATTCTATAATCCGTTTCCAACGTGCTCGTCCTACGACGGCAGGACAGGAAGTGCTTACGATTTTTGTTCTATTTCATAAAACATTGACTTGTGTCTAGACTGTACCAATTCTACTACGAGTGTCTCGCGACAGCTTTGCTTTGCCGTTGGCTGTCATCAAGGTCGTATGTTACAAACCTACAAAGAAGGGGGATTCTTTGAGAATGAAATGTTGAATGTATTCGCTGAAACACATTTGCGCTGTATATTTCGGATAAAGTGCATCCAAAGTACGGGCACGTATTACAATGAGTAATATTTACACTTTTCGCATGGCCCTACGCTCGCTACCGCTCGCTACGGGGGCTCAAGACAAGGAAACTAACCAGGGGCTAATCCAAACGCAACCCAAGACATACCCATAGCAACGGGGTTTGTACCCGGGCCGCCGCCGCGCCGATAGTCGCCGAATTGAGACCTAACCATCTAAACCTCTCGACCACGAGCGCCCTTGCTGCAAATTAATTGCATCACGAAGAAGACATCGAATGCAATCGCTCAAGTCAACGCCACCTACACTAGATGGCGTTAAAGACGTTTTTAACTTGATGGCAGCCAAAATGAAGGTTGTCGCGAGACACTCATCACGTAGCTAGCCAATCACGCGCCTCTCATTCACAAGTGCATTATGAACTGAAATCTCGCTTTCCGATTCCACAAGACGTTGACCGCATGTATCAGAATTAGCGTTTTAAGATCCTTTACACAAATAGTGCACTATGTAAAAATCGACCTCTCCTATTGGTCGATCCATCTCGTATTACAATATGTCTTCGTAATGCAATCAATTTCTGTCAAGAGCTCTCGTGGTGTAGAGGTTTAGATAGCTGGGTCTCACCTGGCCGGCCCGGGTTCAAACCCCGTTGCTTTAATGTATTATTTTTGTTAAGATCATGTTTCTAAAGTTTTTTTTCTTGATTTTGGGTATGTCTTGGGTTAGCACCTGGTGGGTTTCCTTTTCTTGAGCCCCCGTAGCGAGCGAAGCGAGCGGAGAGACATGCGGATCGATCAATAGGAAAGGCCGAATTTTATATAGTGCACTATTTGTGTAAAGGATCTTATAACGCAAGTCTGTATATACATATAAGGGATTCACCGGGTCGTTCTTTGAATCATTTAAACGTCATTAGATTAGCATTTTACTTACCTTACGACGTGTTATTGGTTTACTGTTAGTATTGGCGTTACATAATGTATAAGCACGCACTTGAACTCTTTGATTCAGAGAACGAATGAATTAGATACAAGAACCGTAAATTTATTATTGCATGTTTCCGTTTTTTGAATAACTCAATAAAAATAAATTATTAATAGGATCGTTTTTAGTTTTATTTAAAACCTATACAGTGAATTTGTAATCTACTAAATTTTTAATCAATCTACTATTTTATTTAAATCAATCTACTACCTAACTGTAAAACTGATCTGGCAACCCTGGATGCAATCAATTTGTAACATGAGCCGTCGTGGTCTAGATTACTGCAGATGGTTGGGTCTCAATACTGTGGCTATCGGCGGCGGCTCGAGTTCAAACCTCGTTGTTTTTTTAATTTTTTTTACGGTTAAGTTTCTAAATAGTTTTTGGTCTTGATTTTGGTTATGTCTTGGGATAGTTTTGGTGAGATACCGTGTTTTGGTTAGCAAACAGTTTTTTTCTTGATTTTGGGTATATCTTGGGTTACGTTTGGGTTAGCACCTGGATAGTTTCCTTTCCTTGAGCCCCCGTAGCGAGCGGAGGGCCATGCGAAAAGTGAAAAATTACTTCATTCGTAACATTCGACCTTGACGGCAGCCACAGTCACAGTAATGTGATAGGCATGTTCTTGAGCATCGATTACAAAATAAAATATCGATATCTAAGCAGAATATTTAAATTTCAGTTCGTAGTGCACTTGTGAAAACATGCGATTTAAAGACCTGCAATTGGCAAGTATATATGGCCCTCCGCTCGCTCCGAGGCTCAAGAAAAGGAAACTAACCAAGTGCGAACCCCGGCCATATCCAAAAATCAAGAAAAGAACTGTTTACTTAAAAAAAAACAACCAAAACCGACGGGACTTGATCCCGGGTCGCCGAAACGAATGCCAACCATGCAGACCCCTAGATCATCTGCTGACTGGTTAGTGATGTGTCGTTCGGGATTGAACCGGTTCAGAGATCCGGATCTTTATAGAGACCCGTGCGAGCCGATCTTCGCATTTTAAAAGAACCGATTCACGGGTCCCGATATTACCTCGATGTTTGGTCTTCAAATGACGTGATAAATTTCCTGTAGAATATCCTTGGAAGTACTTATTATTTGGGAACAATAATTACATTTTCCTTTTTTGTTTTCATATTCCTCGAAGTGGTTCCACAATTCACTTTTTTTCCTAAATGACATAACTAAAGTGGAATGGAATACTTAATCATTAAAAACAAAAAGTTATAGTCACTGTTGTTTTGCAAGCACTACAATACATGAAATCAAAATAAATTTAGTGTTAATTAGGTTACGGGATTTCCCAAATTATTTCTACAATTCATTCATTTTCTTTACAGATTTTTAGCTTGCATCTCTGTCAGTTCAGAATATGAATATAGTTCATAGATAGCGCTACTCTGCGCGCTACGCAGAATACACATTATTTTATTTTGGACTCGCCACTTTTTATGAAATATAATTAAATAAGTTTAATAAAACTGATAATAATATTGTTTGTTTAAATTGTAAATAATTCATTTGATTTACAAACCCTTGTAATTATCAAAATCAGATAAAAAATACATAAATAATGATCTGCAATAATTTAAAAAATCAATTTTTTCAGACAACGGAATCTCTAATATACATGCCCAAGTCCAATAAAAAAAAATTGATTATATTTTTCATATTTTCAAGATGAAATTCCACAATATTTACTCATATCGCAAAACTGTAAGACTTATTTAGAACATATACTAATGTTTCAGAAATTTAATTCACCTATAGTATGTAAGTTTGGTAGGTATTTTATGTAATGGAATATTTTTGGATCACCCTGATATACACACAAGAGATACATCTCCTGTACTGCATTTAGAATTGCGAAACAAAAATATCTAAAAGATATGCAATAATAAAATGTCATAAATTATTAGACTAAACAGTAAACAGACTAAGTTTATCAGTTTCATTTAATACCTTATTTGGAATAAAGATTTCATTGTCCATGTCCATTTCATATGGATAACAAAAACTTGTTGTCCATCTTAAATGGGTGGTTTAAAAGGCAACAATCTTAAATGCTAAGTATGACTTACAAAAATCAGTGCAAACTGGCATTAATGTAAAAAAATTGCTACAAGATTAAATAAAAATTTTGACTGAAATTTTAATTAAGTAAATTTATTGCCATAACATTGCATGCTTCTTTTGTAGGTTTAGTCAGTTGTACTGTAAATAGTTGTCTGTGTTTTTGGATCTTCGAATGGCTTGGTGTTGCAATTGCATTTTTCAGTTTGAAATTACTAATGGACTGTTGGGTGATTGCTGCCAAAGTTGGTTCAATTGGATTAACCATTTTTTCTAAAGCTTCCCACTGTTCCTCGCTTTTAATGGAATTTACCATAACACACAGGTGTCGCAACATCTCTTCCTTTCTCTCAGTCAATGTTTTCTCTCTCGAAGTTGAGTGATTATCTATTTCTTCAAAAATTATTTCTGTTCTTTCATCACATACAATGGCCATTTCTGTTTCGATAAAAATAAAAGGCTTATGTTGATATATTATAGTCATAACACTATGTGATCTCAAATATTAGAGCGGCCTAGAAACAAAATGGATCGACCACTCACAAATAAAAAAAAAATACAAAAATAAAACTACTCTTTCGCTTTGAATTAGATCGATTTTCTTGTAAAATATTATAAAATTAAATGGACTTTATAATAAAGTTACAAAGATTCCACTTTCAAAATACAAAACAGTTTTTGAAATGCGTTCTACTGTTTTTTTTTATCCCTGACTGTTTTATTGTTACAGCAATTAAAAGAAAAACGTTTGTTGAAGTTATAGTTCAATACTATACTTAATATAGATGGTAAATATAAAACTTGTAATGTTAAATGTTACCATAAACAGAAAAATTGTAGTTAGTGCCATAACTAAAAAAATAAAACATTTATTATTTAGTTTTAAAATATTTAATTATTTATATATTTTGAGAAGAAAGATGTTTTTGTGTGACAAATCAAGAAGTAGTTTGAAATTAGAATAGCAAAAACTGACTAATACCAATAATAAAACAGGCAAAAAGCACCACCAAATACAAAAACATAGGTATTTTTAATATTATGCATGAAGTGAAATCCTTAATTTTACAATAAAAATCTTTTTCAGAACTTTATAACTGGAAAATCTGAAGAAACTTAAATGGAGTTTCACATACTACAAGCATTTTATAATAAAAGACCTACAAGGTACTAGTATTTGTACATTTCGAAAAGATTTCCATCGATCTAATAAGATTTCTAATATATGTCGAAAAATAAGTATTACTCATCTTTAATAATGTGCAAGAAGTAAAGTGTACAAAAAGAAACGTACATTTTTAATAACTTTTAACAATGATTATATTTTCATACAAATCTCATAAGATGTCAAAAGGTTTGAAATTTCAAAAATGGGAATAATTTATGTTGTTATAAAAAATAAAATATTTACCTTCCTCTGACAATCCTTGTGTTTCAGGCTGTTCAAGCTGCCTATGTTTCATCTCGTTCATCCAATCGTCTATGCTAATTGCATCATTTTGGTGCCTCACTGATGTAGATTTAAGATTAAAACTGGCTTTAATATTATAAAGGTCCTTTTTTGTTAATAGATGCTTTCTTTCTAAGCTGTCTGAATCTGAAATTTCGGCTCTCACGTCATCCAAAACAGTTTCAAAGGGGATTTGTGCAGCTAATTTTGTAGCGACAGCATGTCGCTCCGAAGCTGAGAGAAACAGATGCTCAATTGTATTTTCGTGACCCACATGAGTTTGTATAAAATGTACTAGATATGTGCCATCACTTTGGGTAATTTGTTTAATCATGGCAGGACAGTACCCATTAATTTTATTGCTGCCTTGTGTTTTGAGGTCTCTCTGGCCCTTACTCTTTGATCTAAAAAATCCAGAACGGTGGCATATGTAATTCATTACTTCTGCCTTTTTCCCTCTTTCTTTAATAAAATTAGCTTTTGTATCATTTTCAACTTTATTCTTCCAAGAAATAAAGTCACCATGGTTTAAAAATTTAATTGTATCAGACTGAATAAGAATATCATGAAAAGACTCATAATGTTTAATTAAGTCTTTTTTAAAAGTGGCATTATAATTACACATTGGACATTTTTGTTTTGACTTCTGAACTTCTCCAGAAACTGAAACATTCAAGTTGTGCACTTTTTTCACATGAAACTTTAAATTTGGCTTATGACTAAATTGTCTATCACAATATGTACACTTGTACAGGATATCCCCTTTAAGCACTTTTAAAGGTGCAATTACATTTAATTTGTCGGGATGCCAATTTTTTACATGTCTTCTTAATTCATTAACACGTTTATATATTTTTCCGCATTCCAGACACGTACTGCTTTCTGCATCGGACATTTTCGATGGCAAAAGTATAAAAAAGAAATAGGTATTCTCAACAACAACAAACTAACACAAACTATGAAGATGAAGAGTAGAAAATAAAGTTCTTTACTTTCAGACACAAACATATATTTAATACTTAAATATATGGACACAAAACAATAACAAATTAACAAAACGAATTTAGGTTAGGTTAACTGCTGCTGCTTCTTTGATGTGGGTTTCTTGCATGCGCATTTGCCCAGTTCACAATGTATAAACATAAACTCGCAGAACCGCCCTGTTAAGAGCATCTGACATTCGTCATGGTCCACCTTTTTAACTGCTTTACTCTTTAACTATAACACTTTTCAACATGTCTCATTGTCATACATAATACGTAATCCCTTGTAGTAGCAGTAGTAAATTCTCTTTTGGCCTTTTGCTTGAGCAAATTCAGCCAGAAAAGACCTCTATCCAGCATAGTTAGAGCTGGGGCGACCCATCTCAGATAAGTTACACCTGGTGGATAGAGATATTATTTTTAGAGCCTTCAGTATGTCCTCCTGGGGGCTCAGACTTATACTTGCGCGGCTTGTTTTAAGGTTCGAACACCACCGACTGTACGTTCACAAACATTAAAATCTGATGCTTGCACGGGGCTCAAACCCCCGGCTGGACGTCCGACTACTCTTCGGTGAAACTACCCGGTCCCTGAAAGATCACCATGAGCCCCCATAACTAACATATATGTATATGAAACTGAAACAAAATGGCCGATACCCGACACGTGCACTCTCGACCGAAGACGAATTTAGGTTAGGTTAGTTAGTTAGTTCTTAGTTATGGGCTTCGCGGTTACGCATTTACCCAGAAACGACCCCTGTCCAGGCTTAGTTAGAGCTGGGACGACCCATCCCAGATAAATTACACCTTGGTGGACAGGGATACTATTTTTAGACCCTCCAGTATGTCGAGTATATACTCCTGGAGGCGCCTATCTTATACATGCCCGGCTTGATTTAAGGTACGAACACCACCAGCTGGAGATTCACAGACATTTAAATCTTGAGTCTGCACGGGTTTTAATGGCTCAGGCCCCCGGCTGGAGGTCCAATTCTCCCTCGGGGAGATAATACGGTTCCCGGAAGATCACCATGTGTACCACACTTGAATTCAAAATGGCCGATACCCGACACGTGTACACTCGACCGAAGACGAATTGGAACTCTAGAATGTAGGTTAAGTAGTAGTAGGTTGGTTGGTTCCTTGATTTGGCTGTGGTCCTAAAAGGCCAATTTGCCAGTGCGCTCTACGTCCGGCGCTTAGGGAGAGGTAGAGCTACCCTTCTACTTCCGTTACACGTTACTCCAGTTTGAGGGGCCTTGTATTCGGGGTGGGAACCTCCACTATGACGGGCCTGTGTCCCTGGCGATTGCCGACTCTTGCACATAAATATCATCTATGAAAGGCACAGATATAAATGGTCTTTCTTCTGGCTAAATATCGATGAACGGCACAGACTATCCTGGTTATGAGATCCGATTCTTCCTCGGGGAGAAAAACGATCACTAAACGTTTACCACGTGCACGCCAAATGGTATGTGCCAAAGGGGACAAAAGAGCTGCTATGGGACGTCCTACCTCGACTGAGGACGAACCGGAACTATGAAGTAGTAGTAGTAGCAGAGTATAGTTGGTTTGTTATACTCTGGTAGTAGTAGTAGTAAACTCTCTATTGGCCTTTTGCGTGTGCAAATTCAGCCAGAAAAGACCTCTATCAGGGCTTAGTTAGAGCTAAGGCGACCCATCCCAGATAAGTTAGACCTTGGTGGATAGAAATACTATTTTTGGAGCCTCCAGTATGTCGTGTATATACTCCTGGGACTCCAACTTGTACATGCACGGTATGTTTTAAGGTTCGAACACCACCGGCTGGACATTCACACACATTTAAATCTTGTACATGCACGGCTAGAGTCTTATGCAAAGGGGTTATAACCAGTTGCTGCCAGAGAGACTTCCCACCTCCGCAGGGCCCACAGCCCTGATTTCCTTCAGATCACGTAATCACGTGCAAGAATCTGGAAGAATCTTCGTAGGAATCAACCCTACATTAGGCTACCCACCCTAAACACTGTCCTAACCGGCCACGACTTCCCTTTCGCGACGGGGCCCCCTACGCTTTCTGCCGTGAATCACGTGCACTTTCCGTGCGAATTCAGATTAGAAAAACCAGACTCCCTACCCACGTCCGAACACCGCCAACTCCAAAGCGGAAGTCCGAATTTAGGTTAATAGTAGTAGTACGACTCTCTGTTGGCCTTTGCGCGAGCAATTCAGCCAGTACAGACCCCTGTCCAGGCTTAGCAAGAGCTGGAGCGACTGTTCCTGGTGGACAGATATACTATTTTTAGACCATCCAGTATGTAGAGTATATAAACCTGGAGGCTCCGAATTGTATATGCACGGCTTGTTTTAAGGTTCGAACACCACCGGCTGGACATTCACACACATATAAATCTTGTACATGTACCGATTTTTGAGGCTCAAGCTTCCGGCTGGACGTCCGATTCTTCCTCGGGGAATCAAAACGGTCCACGAACGCTCACCACGCGCCCCCCAAAGTGATCATATATATTATGTATATGAAGCTGAAGACGAAAGAGCCGTTACCCGATACATGTTCACTCGACCAAGAACGAAGCGGAAGTAGTTTTTAAGGTTATGTTTGTTTCTTTTTGGAAATTTAGGTTAGTTTCATTTAGTTTTGTTTGATTGCGCCCCGGATTGAGCGAAGCGAGTGGAAGGTTATGCGTAGAGAGTTAATAGTACTCTAAAGTGACGTTAACCTACCAATCAGAAGCGACTAATATAGCATAGTGCCGAAAGGCATTTGTTTTGTATATGCCGAAAGGATCGTGTTATGTCCGTCATTATACCAGATGAGGGCTCTGCCCTTATTAATGGACCTTTCTGCCCATTCGTTTCGCCTAAATAGGAATGAATGCGGTACCATTTTGCTACCGATGGTAATTAATTATTTATTCCTAATAGCTTAGTGACCAGATTTTTTTCGAATTAATTGGGGACACCGGACCCTATTTAGGGTAGATTTGTGGGGGAGGCTAAAAAAATAGAAAATAGCGTCCCAATTGAAAATTTTTTGGAAGGCCTTAGCTAAAAAGTGGGAGTTGTATAAAAGTAAAAATAACTCGTTAAAATGGGAGTTCTATTAGGTAAAAAATCGATTTTGTATGAAAAATGCGAGTTTTTGGCTCAATATTTAAATTAATTTGGTGGTCCAGTGACTTAATTCTACGTTGTATGAGTGATGACCAAATATATTACAAGACTATCTTATATAGCGCGTTCAGGCTTCCGGCCAATACCTGAGCCAAAACCACAGTTTATACCATCGACAAAGTAATAATGTCGTTGATTTATACCGTATTCGGGTACGGTATAAACTGTGCCAAAACCGTGAGATAGATGTATATAAACTACACATAAGTCAATCTCGTCTCATGAAGTGACGAAATGCGTAGAAGCACCAAGTTCAGATTCACTGGTCGCTGCCATTGAAGCACCCCGATCCGTTTCAATTCAACCAATTGCAAAACTCTATAACGAGATTGCGTGGAACGCTCGAGAATGAGTTGCAATAGACTTATGGGAGATTGGATATTTCCGTCTCTCCTTTTCGGCTTAAAAATCCTGTCATTGCCTTATGAGTTACTCGCAATATGCGTGTCTCGTGACAGTAGTGATTTTGGCTGCCGTCAAAGTCGAATGTTACAAATGCATTCTAGCGCCATCTAGTGTAGGTGGCGCTGACTCGAGCGATTGCATTCGATGTCTTCGCCATGCAATCAATTTGTAGCTAGAGGCGTCGTGGTTTAGAGGTTTAGATGGTTAGGTCTCAATTCGGCGACTATACACGGCGGCCCGGGTTCAAACCCCGTTGCTTTTTTTATTTTTTTGCGGCAAAGTTTCTAAACAGTTTTTTTCTTGGTTTTGGGTATGTCTTGGGTTAGTTTTGGTTAGCGAACTTAGTTTTTTTTTTCTTGATATTGGGTATGTCTTGGGTTACGTTTGGGTTAGCACCTGGTTAGTTTCCTTTTCTTGAGCCGCCGCAGCGAGCGGAGGGCCATGCGAAAAATGAAATATTACTTACTGTAATATATATACAGCAGCTTGCATGTGTTTCCGCGAACACATTCACAAAGAATCCCCCTTCTTTGAATGAATTTGACGTCTGTATTCGCATTTCTAACATTCGATCTTGACGGCAGCCAAAATCATTACTGTCGCGAAACACTCGTCTCGCAATAGCCGTATTCGATTGATAGCGTTTTCGATTGGCAAAAATTGTTTTTCACTGAAAGTGAACTCGTGCAAACCACAGTTCAGTAGAAAAATTGCTCTAGTGCAATCCCAATCGAATACGAATTTCATTGACAGGTCACCTGTCATGGGTCACCTTTTTGTTGCTGTTTTATTCTTATAATCTTTATCTAAGTGAATTAGGTGGTTAGTTATGTTTTAACGAATGCAATTTGTGAAAATGACAGAGTTAACTATTCATTTTAGAGTAAACGATGAAATCATAACTCTATATGAACCAGTTAATGGATCTCACCATTTATTCATGTGTTATTTCATTTAATGCAGCCTCAATTTCTTCCTCATCACTATCGCTCGACGACGATAACAAGTTCAAAACTACTTGAATCCGTCTGCTATTTCTGGATTCCGCTGTTTTTGTTTCTGTTTACAAGATTTATTTTTCTTATACTTCTGGGTTTTCATTGCTGTTTATTTCTTTTTGTTTTTGAAAGTAAAAGTTAATGCGTGTATATGATTGCATTTTCTTTTTTTTTTTAATTTACTTAAATGCAGACGATATTAGTAATAAATATATTCTTTAGAGGGGTAGTACGGTAAAAAAGCAAATTATCTTTTTTTTTTTTAGTATATTTTGAACTTTATTAATTATTAGGTTACTTTTTTCTCTGTTTCCCTTTGTCCCATTAACTTTATTCCTTTTCTATGTTTGCATGTGCACATATTAACTCTAGGTCCTTATTTAATAGTCTTAATAATTTGAAAAACCACGTATCTCAGTTTAACTACGACGTATTAGGTATTTCTGAGACTTGGCTTAACTCTGAAATTAATAGCTCACAATTGAATTTTGATAATTATGTTCTTGTAAGGCAGGATCGTCCATCCAGAGGGGGTGGTATTTTGGTATGCATTAAGAAGAGCGTATGCTTTGAAGTCATTCTAAAAGAATGTAAAGATTTTATTGAACACGTATGGATTAAGATATCACATGATAATAAAAATATTCTTGTTGGCAACCTGTATCGCCCACCCTCGATGGATATACAAATATTTATTACATACCTGGAAAGCCTTCTCATAGACTTTTATATTGTATTTGATACTATTATATTACTTGGCGATTTCAATATTAATATGATTGATCCTGGCAGTAAGTTTTCAACCTTAATTAATGATTCTATGTCACCTTTTAATTTAAAACAAATCATAAATACTCCGACTCGAATTACGAATAATAGTGCTACTCTTATTGATCTTATATTTTGTAACTCAGATATTATCAAAGATTCAGGAATTCATGATATTCAAATATCAGATCATATGCTAGTTTTTTGTAACTTAGATTTAAAGCCTTCTGACGATCCTGTTTTTTCGTTTCATTATCGGAGATTGAGTAACATTGACATGGACCTTTTTATGCGTGATGCTGAGTTGATACCATGGAACTTTATGTATAGTTTAAATAATATTGATAGTAAGGTGGACTTTTTAACTTCTCAGATATTAGATCTTTTTGATATGCATTCACCCCTAAAAATTATATCAGGTAAAAGGAAACCATATCAACCTTGGATTACTCATACTATACGCTTAATGCAAAAATTTCGAAACAATGCCTTAAACAAATATAGACAAGCCAAGAACCAGGCTGACTGGAATTATTATAAGCAATTACGTAATCTAACTACATCAGCAATCCGAGCTGAAAAGAGGGCCTATTTAAATAACAAATTTAAAAATTGCACACAGAAACAAAAATGGCAAGAACTAAAAAAAATTAATGTTTATAATAAGAATAAATTAACTATTCCGGAACAGCTAAGAAATGTTAATCAATTAAATCAGTATTTCACAGATATCACTAAAAATTGTCTTAACCCTGATCCTGACTTGATTTATTTTTATAATAATAATCGGCTGACCCAATGTACATTTGATATGACCCTGGTAACTGAGGAAACTATATATAGTATACTGTCAAACATAAAAAGTAAAGCTTTTGGCAATGATAAATTGAATATAAGTTTAATATTACTTACATGTCCTATAATACTGAAACCGCTTACACATATTATAAACCTTTGTATTGAACAGTCATACTTCCCACTTAGCTGGAAACAAGCTAATGTTGTACCTCTTCCAAAAGTTGACAATCCTAATGCTTTTAGTCAATTACGCTCAATATCTATTCTACCAATTCTGTCTAAAGTTCTCGAGAAAATTATTGAAACACAAATTTTTGGTTACTTAAATTTAAATGGATTACTTCCTATTAAACAGTCTGGATTTAGAAAAGACCACAGCTGTGCTACTGCCTTGGCTTGTGTTACAGACGACATTTTGGGGGATCTGGATGGTAGCTTAATAAATGTCTTAGTTTTGTTAGACTTTACAAAAGCATTCGATATGGTGAATCATAGTATTTTGATATCTATTCTACACTATTTTGGTTTTAGCATACAGGCAATAAAATTAATTTCATCATTTTTGAGTAATAGATCTCAGCGAGTTATTCTGGACAGTGCCATATCCAGCCCTCTTGATGTGACTGCTGGTGTTCCACAGGGGAGTATACTTGGGCCATTACTTTATACTATTTACACTTCTCAGTTTTATAAAAAGTTAAAGTTCTGTAATCATCATATGTATGCCGACGATACCCAAATATACTTATCATTTAGACCTTCTGAAATTTTGCAAGCAAATGCACAATTAAATTTAGATTTGGATAGTTTGTTTCAAGTGGCCACCAAGCATTTATTAAAAATTAATCCTGGAAAATCAGTTGCTTTAGTATTTTGCAGTGAAAACATTAGAAATACCGTAAATCAAACTCTTCACATCGAACTTAATTCTAACCCTATTTTAATAAAAGACTCTGCTAAAAATTTAGGTTTGATTTGTGATAATAAATTGCGATTCAAAGATCACGTAAGATCCAAAATCAAAGTTGGCTATATGGCACTAAAAATGTTGTATCCACATAGACAATATCTTAATCATAATACTAAAAAATGCTATGTGACAGTTAGTACTGTCACCAATGAACTTTTGCGATAATATATATGGTTTTTGTCTAGACTCATCGGATATCCAGAGAATTCAGAAATTACAGAATTCATGCTTGCGATTAATATTTGGCATCCGACGGAGAGAACATATATCGCATAAGCTCAAAGAAGTTAATTGGCTAAACATGCATAACCGAAGAATCTTACACTCTTTGTGCTTCTTTTATAAACTCTTAAAATATAAAACTCCGCCTTATTTAGTTAATAAAATCGTATATCGAACGGATGTACATAATATTAACATACGTAGAAAACATACCATAACTGTTCCTTCTCATAAAAAAGAATTATTTAAACGATCATTTTCATACAATGTTGCATATTACATTAATAAGTTCCAAGTTTCAGATTTTTCTTCTACAATAAATACATTTAAAAAACGAATCAAAGACATATTATTTCGGAGTCAGTAAATAATAACATTTATTATTGTTATTTAGATTGTGTGGGTCTTCTTTTAAAATCATGGTGTATGTGCATATGTATAACACTTTAATTTATTTTCTTTTTCTTTTTCCCTGTTGTTTTTTATCCGATATTTCCTGTATATCCCTTCCTTTCCTACATTACTATGTTTTTTTCCTGTCTTTCTTTCTCTCTAAATGTCCCAAATTGAAACTAGAATGTATCTTTTTTAGTTTATTTTGTTATTTATGCCGCTACTTTGTATTTTTCTAAGTTTTTAATTGTCTTTTGCCTCTTGGTATAGGCTTCAACAGCACCTTTGTATCCGCCATTACATGAGCGGATATAGGGAAAGCTGATAATCAGGCCTTTTGGCTCATCTGTACTGTTCTGTTTTTTAAATACTTTTCATGTTCAATGTTATATTTTTGATGAGTTAATAAACGTTTATTTATTTATTTATTTATTTATTTACTTTTTTTGGGCATTTTTAAGTTGTATGTTTTGCACCAATTTCGACACGAGCTCCCAGACATCGGGCTGAAAAACATGTACTGAGTGCAAAACTAAATGACCTGGTTCCTCAATCGAACATACAAAATTGCACGAGTTCTACCAATCGAACATAAATATTGCACCAGTGTTGCACTAGTTCTACCAATCGAAAACGCTATGAGACTGGAGAACTGAAACTGAACGGATATGAGTCAAATGAAATTATGGAAACAATTAATAAAAAAAGCCGCTTGACAATAATTGTCAATCGGCTTTTTTTAGGTCCATTTTCGGTTCACTTACAGGTGAGCTGAATCACTTTTTAGGTAGTGGGGGCAAAGGATATACATAACAAGAATATATGGGGCAAAGTGATATTTTTACATTCGAACACGAATCAGTTCAATAAAGTTCAGTTAGATCGACCTGAATCGATCCAAAGTATTGAATCGAATACGGCTTATATATTCTTGTAATTCACGTAATTCTAATAGGCATGTTCTTGCGTATCGATTACAAAATATCGATATCTATTGTATTGTATTTTTATAATCTGCTAATGGAATACGTTATGTGAGACATATTTAAAAGGGGGGCCTTTGTCATAAATGGCGGCTTGTCCTCCTCAATGGGGGATGAATGGTCACTTTAAATAGTTTGATACGAAGAAATCGATTGCTAACCCTGAGCCAGGAATTCCGATACCGAAACTCTGACACTTTTGGTGAAAACCTAAATACCGCTGTAGAATGATTTGGCTTCCTCAATTAAAATACCTGGATATTTATTATTTTATTATTACCTTAATTAAATATATTACATACTTACATGTATACAATCTATCAGCCATGTATATTTTATTTTGTTCTCTATACAAAAAAAAAACATTTTCTCGCCTAGCTAACGTCAGGCTCAAAGGTAAAGTTTAAATTTTAATGCTTTTATTTGCAGGTGTCCACCAGGTGTCAATCAATTTAAACAATATATGAGAGAATTCATTACTTAAACTTTTGGGTCGTACTATTTTTTGACAAGTAGATAGGTACATTTTAAACCATTTCATCCATTTTGTCGGAAAATTGCGACTTTTATAGCGCTTTAAAATTTAACCTTATACAAATTTTAAAGCCCTTTTAATATGCAGAATCTAAAAATGGCGTAAAACCAGAAAAGGCCACTTTGCTCTGATCATAAACTTATTCACCTCCTTTGTATCTTTACAAATAGAATAAGATGCTTAAGTTATGATTTCACAATAGGTACAACAATTACATGATTTTTATGGTAAACCTGTTTGCCTTTTATGGACGATATTCATGTATCTATTATCCTTGCTCCAAAAAAACCGTTTTCTTGCGAATTCTAAGACGATTGTTTTTGTTTTACCTTACTCAAGTCTTTAAGACTTAATAAAAGACTTGGGGTCAGCGGTAGTTGTTGACCAGGCATCAATTATTATTAATTACCACTTTATTTCGTTTACTCTGAATTATTAAATTTTTTAAATCTTCCTAATTAATCTCAAAATCTAAATGGTACTATCTGAAAACGATATTTTTGACCCTTATTATAAGCCACATAACAATCTAAGTA
This sequence comes from Pissodes strobi, assembly GCA_016904865.1. Taxonomy (NCBI): domain Eukaryota; kingdom Metazoa; phylum Arthropoda; class Insecta; order Coleoptera; family Curculionidae; genus Pissodes; species Pissodes strobi. The sequence continues at coordinate 70,246 of MU182860.1, forward strand.
TAATGTTTCACATATCCGCCTTCACCTTAATAGTAAGCTAAAGGTGGGGACATCATGCAAAATTATGGCTATAATAATTTTGAACATAAGAAATGTTTTAAAAATATATTCATAAATTTTCTCGAAACAACTCAAGTCCGCTCAAAAAATCAGGATGGCTTTACAATTGGGTTGAGTAGATCTTACGAAAGCGTTTGACACGGTGTATCATGATTAGTGTTCTGAATACATATTTATTTATTTATTTATTTATTAACGCCAATAACCCAACTTTACAAACAAGAAATTAGAAATTTAAGAGAATTTAGGCCACCGAGATCTCAAATCTCATACAATGTTTTAAAATGTGTGCATGATTTCCGATTCTGCCGTCGAAGGACGAACACGTTGGAAACGGATTACAGAATTCGGCACGGGTAGTGGAAGCTTTTTGCTTAGAAAACGCGTCCTAATCCTTCGGGGGGAGTCTGGAAAGTCGTGCCGGCTAGAAGATGAAAAGAGTGGGTCGCGTAGTGGAGGGTGATTCCTACTAGGGCTGCCATCGTCCATCGCCTTCAAGTTGCATGCCAAAAGTGACTGATTGACCTTGTCGAATGCCTTTGAAAAGTCCACTCAGATGGAATAACACCTGTGCAATCCATCCTTCATGGCGTCGACAGAAAATCAGCATATGACAGGTGATTTAGCTTAGTGCTTTTCCCCTTGAAAGACAAATTGACCATAGATGATACGCGGACCCAGCCCAACTGTCAGTCACTCTATCAAAATATTCTCAAAGACCTCGGGGATTGTGCCTAAGATGCTAATTGTACCTATTATATTCCCGGACTTGTGTATCGGAGGCAAGAATCTCACCTTCCAAACTTCCGAGAACATTCCCAGGGTCAGAGAAATGTTGAATATAATGTGCAGTGGGTGTGCAAAGACAAAACTACAATACTTGATAAGAGATGGTGGTAAGCCATCGGGATTGTGATGGAACTCAGCAGGTAGTTCATTACATTTAAGCTTAGAATTTACGTATAGTTCCAAAAATCCTTGGGTTGTTCTGCCAAAGAATTTCTTGTGAATGCAACAAAGGTAATATATGGGATTCTACTTACAGTTTTCTGCAAAAATATGTTAATATAGAAAATTTGACCGATGCTTGTGATTTTTCTGCTATTTAATCATGGCTTTTTCCTACTGTTAAAATAGCAGTGTCATCTGCAAGTATGGCTATTGTGTTATTATCTGGTTCGGGAATACCACTTATATGCAACAGGTACAATACTGGCCTTGGTACACTTCTTTGTGAACCTACTCAGAATGGCCTTCATTCTAAAGAGTCTATAATATATCTGAATATTGTTGAGATAGATGCAGCTTATTGTGCCATACTATATTGAAAACTTGTACTTCCTCAAGGATATTGTGGAATAGATTTTTAAAAAATAATGTTTCTATCATATTTGTAATTCTGTGAACCTGAACTATAAAAGATTAACCTTATCTGAGTCTAAATTGGTAAGACCGGATCGAATTCTGCTCTTGTAAGATTGGCTTTAGTTCTTCTGTCTAAATGTTTTTAAATAATTTGGGTAATGCAAACTGGGACGATCTAAGGGAGTTCTACCTAGATTTTCCTTGGCTCGACGTCTGCTTTGACCCTGACGACCCGTCAGTCTGCTGCGAAAGGATCACGCAAGTAATCTCCCCAGGAATGGATGCATACATCCCAAATTCCATCAAGTTACCATCAAAAGGAAAGCCCTGGTTCGACAGAAGATGCGAAAGAGCTGTAGGTAGGAAACAGCAAGCCTACAAGTACTGGCAGCAAAATCAGACCGTTGAAAATCGCAATTATTTTGTCGAAGCTAGAAACGAATGCAAGCGCGTGTTATCGACGAAACTAAGGACAAACACAATCAAAGGATCAGGAATAAACTTTTGCAATGCCCCAGTGGCTCCAGGAATTTCTGGTCGGTAGCAAAGGCAGTAAGTAACAACTTTACGGAAACGTTTCTCCCACCTTTGACAGACGAACGTGGCATCACGGCGACTACAGCCAAGGAAAAAGCAAACATGCTCGCCAAAATATTTCTTCGCACTCTACCTTAGACGTCCCCCAAGGCAAAACTCTCACCACCATATCGAACATCAAAACTACCATGGCAGAAGTCAAGTTTCATCACCTGATATTCGTAAAATCCTTAAGGAACTATAGATACGCAAAAGGCATCAGGACCGGACGGAATACCTGCCATCGTATTTAAAGAACTGCGCCAACGAACTAACACTCATTTTTTCCAGGCTTTTTTCTCTGTCTTACGGAAAAGGGATTTACCCATCTTCTTGGAAAGTCGCTCGAGTGCAACCTGTTCTAAAAAAAGGCAAGAAAACCACGCCCTCAAACTATCGTCCAATTGCCTTGCTTCCAATAATCTCCAAAGTCATGGAACGTGTAGTCAATCAGCAACTACTCAAGTACCTCGAGAAAAACAAAATAATCAGCGATAATCAATACGGCTTTATGTCACTCATATATGGAGTAGGGCAATTGAGAACTACGGAGAGTCTCGAGCGATTGCGTTGGATATTTCAAAGGCATTCGACAGAGTTTGGCATGACGGACTGCTCAACAAACTACCGTCCTTCGGACTGCCAGCCTCTCTCTGCAGCTGGCTTGCCAGTTTCCTTAAGAGCCGATATCTGCACGTTGCAGTCGATGGACACATCTCGGACACATTCACTATCAACGCGGGCGTGCCTAAGAGCGCAATACTTTCACCAACACTGTTCCTCATCTATATTAATGACCTGCTGACCGAAACAAATAATCCTGTTTACAGTTTTGCAGATGACTTTACCCTTGTCTCTCACTTTAGATCAGAAAAACCCTTACCAGCGACTGAGACTCATCACCGCAGACAGGAGCAGATTACAGCAATTAATCAAGGCCTGGAGAAAGTTCAAACTTGGGGCGACCGAAATTTGGCCCAGTTCAATGCAGCAAAGACCCAAGCAGCCACGCTTACCACGAGGGCCAATACAGCGGGCCCTGACATCATTATGGCAGGATCGACCATTCCTTCATCCTCGTCAATCGGACTGCTGGGTGTCTTGCTCAACAGCAATATGTCCTGGCATGACCACGTTGCTAACATCGCAAAATCAGCCTCCCAGAAGCTTGGTGCGCTATTTCGCAACTGAAAACTCTATACACCGCAGCAGTTGCTCTTGCTCTACAAAGCGCAAATAAGACCGTGCTTAGAATATTGCTCACATATCTGGGGTGCCGTACCAAAGCACACCCTAAAGCTACTGAATTCCATTCAGAAGAAAGCTGTGAGTCTCGTCGGCGACCCGGCGTTGACCCGGAATCTGGATAGTCTGGAACACCGCAGGCATGTAGCCGAGATATCTCTGTTTTACAGGTACTTTCACGGCAGATGTTTCCAGGATTTGGTCCGCCTCATCCCGCCCCTGGCAGCTCCTGTCAGACAGTCACGACAGACGGCAAGAGCGCACCAGTTCGTCGTACAACTGGAAACACCTAGAACATCGCTTTACAAGAACTCCTTTGTCTCGCGCACTGCATCACTGTGGAACTCACTCCCAGGACATCTGTTTCCCACTAATTACAACTTACAAATATTCAAGAGCCGTGTCAATCAACATCTTCGCACACACACCGCTCGTCGAGCGCCATAGGGTCTCCCTTTAGTGTGAGTGCCACTGCCATAAAAAAAAGAAAGAGATGGTTATGGAAGGAAACTTCATGTAGCGCTTTACCTGACTTCGGAAGCATTATGAGTTCTCCTTGCTTTCAGATTAGAGGTACATACTTTGATCTCTAAGATAAGTCGATCAGATGTGCAAGTTTTAAAATTTCTTCCTTATGGCGTTGACTTTTAAAAGTGCGGGTGGAAGATCCCTTGGGCGTAAGCTCACTCATTCACCAAGCACCACCTGCATTTTGGTATTTTACGATCCATGGCAGTAAAAAAATTCGTGGTAATCTTTTTGAAGACCAGATTTTTTTTTGTGCTAATGAGCTTTCTTTTTCCGCTTAGGCGGAACATACAACTCAATTGCTGAATTCACAATATCATAGAAAACATCCACCATATCATCCAGACTCAGACTATCCCCCGCAAGGATATCATCCCAGCCACTGATTCAATTAATTAAAATTAGTGTAGTAGCCATCACTTAAATAAGAAATGTTTTTACAAACTGAGTGGAATGGTACCGAATCATCAAATGGAGGGTGATATACATCCAGAGTCAACTTCCCGAACCTGGCAAGCCCGTCCTGAAAGAGCACCAAGTCCAGAAGGGAATTGAAGGTATTTGTCACAGAATTTAGCTGAAATAAATCCTGGATCACTTCCAATGATTCCACTCGTGTGTTGAAAAAATTTCTCAACACGTGCGTGATATAAGGCGCTTTCTTTTTCTCATTTTCGTAAATTATCTTTAGAAAAATATATTTCGTACATGCAAAATTATTGCTTGAAAATCGTGCATTTAGGTTTGCACCTTAAAGAAACAGCTTTCATAAATTTGTATTGTTATTTATCTTATAAAGTGTCTGCAGATTCAAACTGTTTCTAGGCAATATATCTTCATGCACGAGCTTCAGAAATTTTGGAAGCACTTATTATATTGGTAAAGAAAATTTCTTCGAAGGAGAAGGGAAATCTCTTGATCTGAAAAGTCTTTGCACGGTAGAACGGATTTTTTTTCGTAAAGTCTTAAAATAAACAATTTTTGGAGTAATTGTATTGTTGTGATTTTAGTGAGCTTGTGCTGATGATAGTTTTCACGGATTATTAATTTTGTGTTAGTTGTGGTTAGTTTTAGTTGGTGAAATTCCAATGCAACTTGTCTACGTCAGTTTTGCCAACTGATATTAACCAAAATCACTTTTCTAACGCAACATTTTTCATATTCAAATGCTCGAAAGTCACCTTTTTCCAACGAAATATTTTCCAACTTAAAACAACAATCAAATAATCTTATTCCTTAAAAAGCATTAACTATGAAGATTTTGTTTTGATTTTATAGGTACTAATCAATTTTGTCTTCGTTAATTGTAAATTATTCATTTTTGGTTGGCTTTGATCAGTTAGGGATAGTGTTGGTTGGTTTCATTCATTTTGGTTAGCGTGGTACAATTGTTTGCTTGCTATTTTTATGAATTAATAATTTTTGGTTGGTTTTGGTCAGTTCGGATAAGCAATAATAAGCGCAATTTTTAATTTTTCGTTAGTTGTGGTTGTTTCAAGAACCGAAGCAAAAATAGCACTTACACTTGCAAGTAAAAATGGGCAGAATAAGCTTGTTGAATCTATAGGTAATTCAAAATTCAAATTCAAATTCTTTATTCATGCTACAACAATAGTTTTACATACGTCAAGACAAGATTACCAATTTTTTTTAAAAACATGTTGGACTAACCTAATTATTAAAATACAAAAAAAAGAAAAAAATATCTTACACCTCGTTTACAAAATTTAAAACACAAGTAGCTAATACAAAACAAAATTAAAAAATCAGTCAAGTGAAACCATAACCAATAATGCACAATTTTTAAGTACCACATACCCATACTGACCCATCGTACTCTATTATTAGTCAGTTGACATCTCGGTAACATTTATGTGATGGTCAATAAAGTCTTCCATTGAATAGAAGGCGTTTTCAATTAAATATGCTGCTAAGACCTTTTTTAGTTTATTATACTGAAGAGCTCTAATTGGAGTTGGTAGTTTATTGAAGAGTTTGGGGGCATAGTGCAGAGTAGCATTCCATGATTTTTTGAGCCTGAGAAATTCAATCCCCATGTCACCTCTTGACCTTGTATCATGGCTGTGGTGATCACCAGCCGGCTGGTATCTGCCTGAACTTTTCACAAAGAGTATACAATGAAGGATGTATTTGGATGGAATGGTAAGTATCTTCAATTCCCTGAAAGCGTCCCTAGCATCTGCTCGATACTTTAGACCTGCCAAAGTTCTTACAGCTCTTCGTTGCAAAGCAAAGACTCTATCCAGATGAGCTGAGTGGCCCCAAGATAATAAAGCATAAGTACAAACTGATTGGAGAAGCCCATGAAATGCCATTATGCACACCGACCTATCTGCAATCTTAGAAAGTTGGAAAATGAGGTATGCAGATTTTGCAGCTTTTGAACATACATTGTCGACATGTGCATCAAACTTAAGTGGTGGGTCCAAATGAACTCCGAGGAATCGGACACTGGTAGGATTCTCATAGTCATGGTTACGAAGACTAAAAATAATTTTTTCAGTTTTTTCTATGTTCAAGCTAAGTCGATTACTTATAAACCAGGAACCAAGCAAAGCAAAGCCCTCATCCATTGTCTGATGTAGACTGTTTATGTTAGTGTCTGCAAATGATGTTGTTGTGTCATCCGCAAAAAGCGGTGATTTCGACGAGAAGGTTGTCGCGTCCGACTATCAAGAAAATCTTACACAATATTCAACAAAGTGATGAGAATAAGAAAGTATCTGATTTTAATAATAATAATGTTACTGAATCTAGTGACCAGGAAATGTCAGGAAGAGAATTAATTTTTTTAACAGAAATATATGTATTAAAGACATATCTAGAGCCCGAAAATATTAGAAGGTTTGCATAATCAATCTCGAGCAGAATCAGAAACAGATCATGAAGTTGTAAGTAACGAAGGTGAATCTGGAAATGGTGAGAGGATGGACTTGAAACGAATGAAACGCCACGGACCCCCTGTGCGTCCTCCCTAGGTCAACCAATCCGTCTAAAAAGGGCGGCGATGTTGCCCGAGGAGGCTGTTCTGAGAAAAGCCATGGTTGCCCATCATTCTCCCAAAATGAATTCCCTTACTTCCGAAACAGCGTCGCAATAATCTCAGAGCAGATGCTCTACTGATTCGTCCTCCTGTTCACAGCCTCTGCATAGAGGTGTCTCACATAGTCTCATTGTGTAGAGATGTTTCTTTAGCGGGCAGTGCTCAGTCACAATCCCCACCATGAGTCCTAGGCTCTTCCTTGACATACCCAGGTATGCCTTTGTTGCAGATTCATTAGGGTAACTTTAGTAGCTCCCTGGCCAGTCGAGCGTTAGTTGTTTCGTCCCATCTTGCCCTAAAGTCTTCATAGGTGATATATTTTTTATCATATGTATGTATCAACGTCGCGATAAGTAGGTTTGAAGGGCCGGCTTCCATAATGTTTGAACCGGCTGCCTTTCTAGCCAATTTATCCGCTAATTTGATACCTTCGCACTGTGCATGTCCTTTAACCCAGACACAGAAATTCTGTTCTTACGGGCGGCATCCTGCAGTGAATTGTGGCATTCTAGTACTGAACTGGCTGCAAGTTTATATCTTTTCAGGCCCAGTAGTGCTTGTCTACTGTCGGTGCAGATTTTAATAGTCTTGTCCTCAGTATTGCTGCAAATAATCTATATTTGCTGCTATGGATATAGCAGCAAGTTCAGACTGAACTATGCTTATGTGACCCTCCATAGACTAGTTGAGTTCAATTCGCAAGCTTCGGGAGTAAATTCCACAGCCTGCTCCTTCCTGTTTTTTTTTGAGCCCTTTACGAAAATGTCAACCGACCCTTCGGTTATAGGCTCATTTGGTTTTATTTGTACATGATATAGTTTGTCGAAAACAAATTTGAGAGGTGTGCTGTCTGCGCTGGCCTGCAGTAGTGGCAGTCTTCCGACTGCCCCTTCCCACAGGTGGCGTCTAGTCTCTCCACATTCTATTACAGTGCCTTTTAAAGGCACTGTACATTCTATGCTGGATTGCACACCAACCACTATGAGCCTCAGCAATGTAGTCAGAGCCACCTCCCTTAGATAAATATCTAGGGGCGGCCAGCACACCATAAGTTCCATGGCTCTGGATTGAGGTTGTTCCCATAGCTCCCGTTATGGTTAGGCAGGCAGTTTTATGTACCTAACTGAGCTCCGTTTCTGTTGACTCTTGGGCCATCAAACTACGGCTTCATAGGCAATCATGGGTCTTATCATAGCAGTATAGATCCACATTACGACCCTATGTTTCATCTCCCAGGTTTTCCCCACGATCCTGCGGCACTGTTCATAAGAAATGTATACCTTCTTTAGTCTTCGTTCTTAATGAAGATTCCAAGTTAATTGACCATCGAAGATGACCCTAAGGTATTTTACCTCAGATACAAAATTTAGATGTGTGTTTAGGAGGGTCGGAGGCCGTAGTGGCTCCGTCCTCCCTTTTCTGGTGAAGAGCAACGTCTCCGTCTTCCTGGGGTTTACAGACAGGGACTGCTCACTGCACCACTCTTTGACTAGGCGATGGGCACTCTGCATATGAAGGTGAAATATTACGAAAAAGAAAGGCCAGCGAGGTAGATGGCGAATCTGATGCAAAAAAATGGCTATGAGACAAGAAATAAAACAATAAAACCAGCTAGATACATGAAAGAAGCAAGTAATCAGAAAATGCTATTCAAAAATTTACCGAAGACGATCGTAAAATAATTTTTGAGTCTTATTGGAGAGCCGAAAGATTTAACATCTCATTTTTAATCCCAAGAAAGGTAGATGCGAAACGCGTGTTGTTTCTAAAACTACAAGCAGCGAAGAAAATGATAATTTAAATGCAAATACGAACAATATCTGGGAAGAAAGCGAAAAGAAAAGAGCTTACAAAGATGCTTGTTATGATCTGCAGGCGGTGTTTCAATGTCTCAAAGGCAATACCTCTCTATTTTACTATAAATCAAAACTAAATGTTTTTAATTTGACAGTTATATCCTTTAAAATGTGGCCAAAAGAGGCAATAATATAATTAAGAATTTTTTAAACTTAATTATCGCACATTAAAGTTTTTTGAGTTGGGTCTACCTTCTGGAAAATGAGCGATATATGTACGTTGATTATAGCTCTTGTACTATTACATGTACACTGCGATGTAGAAAAAATTATTGCAGCTGTATGTATGGTATTTTGATCAGAACCACATGGTTTTGCTTTATTGAGCCACCTTATATGATATAAATTGCTAAATATTATAATTTTTTTGAATCATGCGAGAATTGCAATTTTGCTGAGCATTCATCATCCATGATTGTGACACAATGTGTATTTTCCTTCCTTGGATGTTTTATTGTTACTATGCTCGATGCTCAGTACTACTTATTCCTTTGTTAGAGGGCATCTGTCTAAACTATTTTCAGAAAATGCATGAGACTCACATAGTCCATTGACAGCGTCACCTAGTATTTCAATCTAAGACAGCGGCAAATCGAAAGCACATATCAAGTACCGCTCAACGTGTAGGTACCGACGAACTGCTATATTTGCAAGCGGTGCGACCGCAAAATTTTCTCTATTTGATGAAAAGCGCGCATTTCGCAAAATCGTTAAAAGCCGTTTCGCAAATTTATTTTTCACTTTGATTGGCAAGCGTAAAATTGTTGGTGACTGGACAATATTAACTTTGTTATTTCTCGTGATTAGTTTGTTGCAGGATTGTATTAGTTTGGTAAGTATTTCCATTTTTTGCTTGTGCTAGAATAGGTTACGAAAGCCAACGAAAAAACTAACGGAGGTTTTACTTTTTAATATATTCGAGCTTTCAAGAACCTTCAGTTTCTGAGATGTTAAAGGATTTTATCCCCTTTTTTCAGCAATATTTATTTATGTGTTTTAAACGCATATTTTTAATACGTATTTAAAAAACATTTTAACATTTATGATTAGTGCCAGTAGAATAGGCCACTCGTGGGACTAATCCATATAGCCAAATTATCGAAACTAAATTAAAACTAAAAAATAATAATAATAATAAGATGAACCCATATAAAAGCGTTTCGCTCAGTTTATTTTTGTTTAGCTTGAGGGAGTTTAGGGTAGCTTGGGTTACTTTCCGTTTTTTTTTCAGGCAAAATCGCGCGTAGGTAGGTATATCCCCGATAAGTAATCAAATATCACAGTATTATAGACCTACGTTTTTTATTTTTTTCCATGATCCCAATGTTATTTTTTCAATTATTTTTATTCACTTTTATTTTCAATATCTTTCAATACTTCAATTTCTTGACTTTCCCACAGAACACATTTCGGAAGATACTTTTTCGTTTAAAATATTCGATGCAAGGGGTCCGATGATTCAACTATGAAATTTAAAATTTAAATCGTTGTGATGGAATGTTTGCTTTCTCATCTATTGAAGAGATGTAATAATTTATTATATGTATTCGTGTTCCTATGGATGAAGCTAATTACGTACCTATTTATTTCCCTTAAAAATGGCGCTAGAGCACAGATCAACTGCCGTCCTTGACCGGAACGGCCGACGGGGAAGAGTGAAAAATGCATCAATAAAACCGCACATTTCTACCATTGTATCATCTGTGTGTTTGTTTAGTTTTTCATTTGCTGATACTTCTTATAATTTTTCGTGTTTTATGTTTGCCAATTATTTTGAGTTTTGCCAGGCCAGTTCAATAAAATTATTTGCAAGTGAAATTTAATGTTCGTTAAAGTAACATCAATTGGATCATTGTCGGATTTAGGTTTCTATATTTTTAGTGTATTTTTGAAGTGAAACTTCTTTAGCGAGGGTAAAGACAGAAAAAAATTATAAACTTATCAAAGTGAAACGTTTATCAAAGTTAGAACGTTATCAAAGTGAAACGCTTCTTTAATTAAGCATGTTCCAGTATAGTCAGAGGGTTGAAATTTTCGGGACATGTAGCCGGGGTAAAATGAGGAACCCATATCCCCCCCTGTTCGGCCAGCAGAGGGGGGAGAATAAAATACTAAAATAAGTAATTTCGGGAGAACGGGAAGAGCTAAGGGGTCCAAATTTTTATGGTAGGTGCGCCTCACGGGAGGCTACCTTTGCCCATATGGGGGGACTGGGGCTTTAATTCAGGGGGAGATTTTGGGAAAAACCAGTTTTTTTGCCGATATCTCTGCAAGATCGAAAATTTGATAACGTCTGATGACCTGATCATTAGGGGGAGGGGGAATTATACCCTTGACCCCACCTCCCTGGATACCCAAACATTTTCGAAAAGATGGGAAAAAATTTAAAAAAACATAACAAAAATGTTCGAAAAGTTATTAAAAGTACTATAAAACGAAATAGAAAAATAACATAATAAAAAAAAGTTAGAGAAACGCGATTTTCGGCAAAAAAAAAACACGAAGGAGTTCAGTTACGAGGTCAAATAGGAAGAAAACAAATGCTTTATGAAAAAAAATAAAAATTGTTGAAAAAATTGGAAATTTAACGAAATAGGAAAAAAATTAATGAAAAAAAATATTGTTTGGAATGTTAATAAAAGTATTATAAAACCAAATAAGAAAAGAAGGGATAATAAAAAAAAGAAGAAAAAATTCTTTGGGAATTTAATAAAACTATTATAAGACGAAATAAAGAAAAAAAATATAAATAAAATAGTTAAAGAGATACGCGGTTTTCGGCGAAAAAAAAGTTCAAAAAAAAATTTTAATTAAAAAAGTGTCGAAACCGGGGGCAAAAGTTGAAAAAAAAAGCTTACAAAAAATAAAAACTCAATTTCTAATATCTCTTTCTGAAGTTTCGTTTCAGTTGTGTGCTTGTAAAGGTGGGCCATATATTTTTTATGTAGTTTTAAGTTACAAAAATCGATGCAAAATTTTCTGATAGGACTTATTTCTTGATATATTCCAATTTTTAACATATAACTTTTGAGAAACAACGGTTCTAGAGATTTTATAGGATTTTTCTCCTTAAGTTTCGGTAATATTTATTCATGGAGTAAATACAATAGTTTGCTTAAAATTTTGAAGCAATTATGTGTTAAAAATATTGTTTATAAACACCATTTCAAATTTTAAAAGGAAAGCTATTATTTGTTATATTTTTATATTTTCCATATAGTTTTTAAATGAAACAAGCCTTGAGTTTCCCAAAATATATAAAAATAGTCAAATTTCCCAGAATTGGCCATCCCAAACTCAATTGTTTGTCCGTAAGAATAATTTGCTGTTGCTAAAGTGGGTACCTACTTATCCATTTCAATAAAAAAAGGAGTAAATCATCAACTGTATTTAGAATAAACATAATATTTAATAAATAATTTCTAAAAGTTTGGTGGGGGGGAGGGGGGTGGGGGCTTAGATTAGGTAGAAACAAATTGTAGCGAATTAAGCTAAGAAGGTTTTTGAATCCTTGCTTGGCCATGAGGGGAGGTCAAGCCCCCCCCCACCTCCTTATCAACGGTCCTGATGGTTACATATATTGATGATATAAGAATATTTTAGTTACATGATAAGCTTTACATATCTATTTGAAAATTCTGTATATATCATCTAACACATATTTTTAGTAATTCATCGTGTTTTCATGTTTTCTTTTAAATTTTTCCTCAGCTTCCAAATTAGCTTAAATTTATTCTTCTTTTCAAGTAACTGATGATATTATCTCTGAAAGTCAGAAAGTCTTTCTTTTCAACTTTCTGCTGGAACTTGAATGGTGCAGGCTCTAGTTCAAACCAGAACAAGTGATCTTTAAATTTGTTTGTAGAATCAATAGGTTGCTAATTTATATTGATTTTTTGTACCGTTCTATCCAAAGTAAGTGCATTTTTAGCTATGATTTTTGTAAGTTTGTTTTATTTGCTTATGCTTTCGTCATGACTGTAGTTTATTTTTATTTAATAAATAATGGCATTGCTTTGCTGGATATTATAATTACATATCTAATTTTTTTGAAGTGAAAACTTCTTTAGGCGCTTTTTGCGTTTTTATTTTTGTGGGGGTTGAATGGGACCGAGCCGTCACGCGTCATGCTCGGATATGTAACGTAACGCTCCTTCTACTGGCATGTTCCCGTATAGGTAGAGGGCTGAAATTTTCAGGGGATGTAGCTGAGGTAAAAAGAAGATCCTGGATGAAAACGGGATCCCCTCGCTTGGCCAGGGGAAGGAGGAGAAGGAAAAACTTAAATAACTAATTTCGGGAGAACGGGAAGAGGTACGGGGTCGAAATTTTTATGGTAGGTGCGCTTCATAGGGGGCCACCTTAGACCATACGGAGGGACGGGGGCTCTAATTTAAGGGGGGATTTTGGGGGAAACCCCTATTTCGCCCGTATCTCTGCAACGAAGGCTCGGATCGAAATTCTGACAAACGATGACCCGCTTGTTGAAGTTTTCACTTCTGTCGTGAAGTCTTAAGCACACACCAAATTTTTTTTTTTGATCATTAAATATCCCGCTTGCTTTTTTTCCTTTTTTATTATACAAATATTTTATCTCTAGTTTTCTCCTGAATATGATTTAATTTTCAAAATGCGAGTTTGGAGATCTCTTGCTCAAAGACCACTATCCACTAATCTGGGCCCAATGTCCATTAAGCCCCCACTGTGTGATCCAATGCAAGGAGTCCAATGATTCAACTCTGAAATTTAAAATTGAAACCGTTGTGATGGATGGCTTGCTTTCTCATCAATTGGAGAGGTGTAATATTTTATTATACGTATTCATCTAGATGAAACTACATACGTACCTATTTATTTCCCTTTAAAATGGCGCTATAGCACAGATCAAGTGCCGTCCTTACGAGGGAAGAGTGAAAAATGCATCAATAAAACTGCATATTTCTACCATTGTATCCTGTGTTTTTGTTCGGTTTATCATTTGCTGACACTTCTGATAATTTTTCGTGTTTTGTGTTAATCAACTATTTTCAGTTTTACTAGTAATCAGGCCAGTTCAATAAAATATTTTGCAAGTGAAATGTAATGTTCTTTGATGTTACTCTATTATCAATCGCATCATTAGCTACCCATAGGCCAGCATTCTTTTCTGCGGGAATGTAGAATCTCGCGGGAAAAAACGTCAGTTAATGAGTAATAAGATGATAGATCCGCATACCATATTTCTTGTCACGATATACCGACGTTCAAGCCCGACGAGATTGATACCCATACACCAGCGTTCTTTCCCATGAGAATGTCGGATCTCGCAGGAAAGAACGCCAGTTAATGAGTAATAATTGAGAGGAACAGTGTCCTCCCAGATGATTAATTTGTCCACTATCCAACACTCTTTCCTTTCACAGGCGCTTTGGATAGAAATAACTGGAGAATATGATTTTTACGTTAGTGGCCTCTAAGCAGATTATTTTCCCCGCAAAATATGAGACGACTGAACGAGGGTAAAAATTGAGAGGAAAGATTGCACGAAAATTATTTGTGTTAGGGGGCGATCAAAGTTTTATTAATAGCTACCCATACACCAGCGTTCATTACCGGCATTCATTCTTCTAGCGCTCTTTCCTTTCAAAATATTAAACGAATAATAAAACTTTGATCGCCCCCTAACACAAATAATTTTCGTGCAATCTTTCCTCTCAATTTTTCCCCTCGCTCAGTCGTCTCATGTTTTGCGGGGAAAATAATCTGCTTAGAGGCCACTAACGTAAAAATCATATTCTCCGGTTATTTCTATCCAAAGCGCCAGTGAAATGAAAGAGTGTTGGATAGTGAACAAATTAATCATCTGGGAGGACACTGTTCCTCTCAATTATCGCTCATTAACTGACGTTCTTTACTGCGAGATTCGACATTCCCATGGGAAAGAACGCTGGTGTATGGGTATTTATTCTCGTCGGGCTTGAACGTCGGTATATCGTGACAAGAAAGATGGTATGCGGATCTATCATCTTATTACTCATTAACTGGCGTTCTTTCACGAGAGGTTCTACATTCCCGCAGGAAAGAATGCTGGTCTATGGGTAGCTATTCGTTTAATATTTTGAAAGGAAAGAACGCTAGAAGAATGAATGCCGGTAATGAACGCTGGTGTATGGGTAGCTATTGTCGGATTTAGGTTAGCATCATGTTAGGTAGCAAGTGACGACGAAAACCAATGCAAGATTTTCTGATAGGCCTTATTTCTTGACATATTCCAGTGTAAAATATAGATTTTGAGAAGCATTCATTTTTCATATTTTAAACGATTTTTTTTTCATTAACTGTATGTAATATTATATTCATGGAGTAAATTTGCAAGTTTGCTTAAAATGTTGTATTAGCACTTGGGTAATTTACTCTCTGGGGCCAGAGCCGAAGCGGTTTTTTCAGGATCTTAATAAAACAGATGGAAAAATAGGCAACAATTTGTCTCGCAAATTAGAATAGGCCTTTAGTGTTGATCAGTTCACGGATAGGCGGGATAGGTCAAACATCGCTTCTGTATGAAGTACCTATGTTATAAGTATCTACAATTTGTAAAAAATCCAATGTGGTATTAATAATGTAGGAATTGTTTACATCATCTAAAGTGAGGAACGGATTCATCGATTGTCTAATATTTTTGTACGCGATCAAATTCAATATACCGGAAATAAATCTAAGGCGATTTGAATTTAGATTGACTTTTTCCGGATGAAATTATAGCTGCCATTCACCTCTGCTGAGAGGGACGGAATTCGTTCTAAGCATCTAGATTTGGGCATCCTTCCAGGTTTTTGAATTGTTATAATTGATAAATCTACTAATTAATTATTGATCATTCTTTTTAATGTTAGTTTTAGTGCGTAAGTGGTCTAATTAACTCCGTTATTGTTATATTTGATAATGTAGCACTAATCGTATAAATTTTAAATAAAAATAATCACGTATGTTTTGCATAAAACTGAAAAAAAAAATGGAAGTGCTGCCACAAATGTATCTAAAGCGGCGTTCGTTAATGTTATCTTTCTCCTCGATTTGCTCTGAAAATTTGACAGTCACTAGGTCTGTGTATTTAAAAGGAAAATCCAAGTCACGTGCCTGTGAAAATGTTAGAGCAAATCGAGGAAAAAGATGACATTAACGCGTGTGTCATCAGTTCCAGGCTTTAGTGCTTACAGTTTAGAAAATAATTACTGACCAGAAGAGTCGACAAAATTTATGATATGCATACGTAATGCTTATGTATCGAACATTGTTTACTCAACCTAGTTATAAATAAATCATAAGGATTTTCAATTGAATGATAATAATACTCTATTGTATAATTCGGGGTCGTTTTGTCGGATGTTTGAATCAAGTTAGTTTATGAAATATACGGATTAATTTTCCTTTATATCCGTTAGATATCAAATAAAAATAATTATTTGCGTTGTGCGCAACTAACAGTTATACAGTTCTAAGTATAGAACTAACCCAAACTATGTGATAGCGCAAAAATACTTTCCTTTATTTTATTATTTTTTTTTTATTATTTTTTTTTTAATTCAATTAACTCAAAAACCTGATACTTTGCTGTACCAGTCTCAAAACTGTTCCTTGGAAATACTTTTTCTATTACTCTTCGGTCCAATAGAACTGAAATACATTTAGAAATTAATTTATGATCTGAACCTGGTGTAAACCAGCAAGTACACAGATTAAATTTGATCTTGGGATTTTCCTTAAAGGTATCCTATACCCTTTAATATACTGCAGTACTTTCTAATGTTTGGTTATCTATTTCCAGCTATTAAGATAATGCCTAATTTGACCGGCAACAATACCTACCTTTATCTCCTTTTGTTTGGCCTTCTATAGTGTTGAGGTTGGCTCCTGACATACCTCACTTGTCGAGGTGGGCCCCATGAGTTTAAAGCCTTAGAATTTACCGTCGAAGCAGAGGTTGACTTATATTTACTTGAAACATTATTTGATAAGTTAGTTCTTGGAGTTACTGGCCCTCTAGACCTTAGATCTTTACTAATCTTCCCTATCTCGTTAAAGTGCTTAAGTTCTTCACCGATTGTCTTTCCCAGTAAGAATTCATCCACTGAATTATTAAAACCAAAAGTTCGTGCTGATCTGGAAAAAGAGAAGAGATGGCTGATCTCCTAGACATTGACAATAGATGATGTGTGCAAGTCAAAATCGGACCAATATCTTCAGAATAACAGGAGTCCCTCTTTCTGCAAGTACTCTATTATTCATCTAACCTAACCCTGTTAGGGCTGCACTAATCTACTACTGCTGTGCAGTACTTAGCCTCTTCCTTCATTGTTGAGCTTGATTGATTGATACTGTAACGATTTAAGTTCCTGATGTCTTTTGGAAATTTACTAAGTTACTGGCTAGTATAGATTGATCGCGAATTCTACTTACTTGTTAGTAAGTATTTCTCATGGGTGCCAGAAATTCCCCAATTCTCAAAGAAACTGTCAAGTATTACCAATTAGAAGCGTAAACACTGACAGAAATTACTTGATAGACGTTAAGAACTGCAGAATCTCGTTTCTTCCCGGGAATAAAAGATGTTCTTAAAAACAAATTTATAATAATTTTATTTAAATAAATGCAATAAAAATGAACAATTTAAATAGCAACTTGAATAAACAAATTTCTTTTAGAGTTTGAGAAATTACATTAATAAGTTAGGCTTTAGAGTGAAAAAAAAACAATTAAAATATCAATAATAACTCAAAGATTCTGGTCTTTACAGCGATATTCAGGTTTGCAAATAGAATACTTAGCTATATTAGACGTTCAACCCTGGTTGGACACACTTCTCTTCGCCTCGTTCGTTTTTCTCCAATTGCCTGTTATTTGTTAGGACTTTATGGGTAAGGATAACACTAGAGGACTAAAAAAACGTCTTGTACAGCTGATACGTCTAATGCTGCAATGGTACACTCGGTCGATCCTTGATTATCAATCCAAGCTCTTCTGCCAATTTTCGTAAGAATATGCAAACAGAAAAACTTGTTTTAGACCAGAATAGTGATTGATATCAAAAAAGAAATAAAAAATAATGAACAGTAATTTAAACAATTGTTAGCATCACCAAAGGCGTGACTCGTAGAGGGAAGCGCGGGAAGCGGTACTCAAGCCTTAGGCGATGCCTGGGAGACGCGGCAGTCACTCTGGCGATTCGATCCTGCTAAGCGGCCCGTCGGAATTAATATTAAATCGTCAGATGTACCCAGTGGTCCAATAAAAACATTTCATTTTATTTTATTTTTGGGTCTTATTTTTATTTATATATTTTATTTAATTACATTTTAACACAATGTTAGCAAAAAAATTCAAACTCTATCACTTAAGAATTAAATCTATGATCAAAAATACAAGATTCGTAAATGAAGGATTACACTATGATCAAAGATACAAGATTCATCAACGAATCTGATACTCAAATATACTAAAGAAGAAAATGATTAAATCTGACTTAAGCACACCTTTAAATAAATGCAAAATAAATGAAAAGTCCCCAAAAAGTTTATTTAAGAGAAAAGTTTTAAAAATAAGCAAAATACTAGTCAAAAATTGATAGAAAATTATGATTACTTCAAAATTGTAAATTAATAATTATGCAAATTCTTCCCAAGTCAAATTTATGCATAAAGAAAACTATACGTGCTAAGATCATAATACAAAGCTGATAGACATTTCACCAAATGTCAATTGTTCTCAGATCCCTCTTCAAGGCATTGCGAGCCACAAGCAAAATAAACAAAGCAAATTTAGTTATAAGTTTAGCAAGGAGCTAGTTTTACAAAGAGAAAAAATATAAATTCACCGTCGAGTGTCAATAGAGAGAAGAAATAAAAATCCAAGGTGAGTTCTCAAAGAAATTCAATATTATATTTCATAAATTAGAAATAATAAAAGAGAAACTCACCTTAGACTCTTAGAAAGTAGGATTTCCCAAATCCTCCACCGGCAGTGAACTGAAGGTCTATTGGCTACCCATCCGTCTCTTCCCAAATTTGGCAAGGGCGTGTGTCACTTAAATTAACTTTTAAAAGTGGCGGAGTGGAGCCAGGAATTAGCTAAAAACATAAAAGACCAACAGAAATCGGTAATAAAGTGAGAAGTGAGGTTAGTTAGAAATTCTCCTTGCTAACTTCAAGTACGCAGTTAAATATTTCTGTAAAAGTTAACGAAATTCACGATAAATATATCAAATGATATTCAGTAAAGGGACCAATAATATCATTTATTCAACAATATTTTATAAAAAGTGGCTAGATGGCCAGGATGACTGAAGAATCCAATTTATAAATCTAGATATTAAAAATCTAACTAAAAATATTGTTGACTAGATCATAGCCTCGAAAATCTCTCTATTATCTGCAAATTGTCATAAGACACTCCTAAAACAGAGAAATAAATTCGATAACTTAAAAACGGAATGTGCAAAAATCAAATCACATCCGACAAAAATAAGAATGGGCTCTCACCTTGACTCGAAATCGTAAACAAGGCTACGTTGGCCGTTCGATTTTAATATCGGTCCAACTCGCGTCGAAAGGACTAGGAGGGAGACTATCAATCAAAATTACAATATTACTATCGCCCTCTATCCAAAGGCGAGTATAATGAAAATATTTTTATAGAAAACGATGTATAAATAATACGCATTTAAAGATCCTTTACAGGCGTAGCCGACTATATCAAAATCGGCCTCTCCTATTGGTCGATCCGCATGGCCCTCCGCTCGCTTCGCTCGCTACGGGGGCTCAAGAAAAGGAAACTAACTAGGTGCTAACCCAATCTAACCCAAGACATACCCAAAATCCAGAAAAAACTGTTTAGAAACATAATCTTTAAAAAAAAATAAAAAAGCAACGGGGTTCGAACCCGTGCCGTCCAGGTGGAACCCAACTATCTAAACCTCTACACCACGAGAGCTCTTGCGACAAATTGATTGCATCACGAAGACATATTGTAATACGAGATGGGTCGACCAAGAGGAGAGGCCGATTTTGATATAGTCGGCTTTGGATCTTTAAATGCAAATAATACGTATACAATTCTAATGGCAGCTTCACCTATTTATAAAGATCTAACTTCTAGCGAAGTCTCACCTAATTACCGAAACCAAATCGCATGTAGAGCATTTTAAGATCCTTTACACAAATAGTGCACTATGTAAAAATCGACCTCTCCTATTGGTCGATCCATCTCGTATTGCAATATGTCTTCGTGATGCAATCAATTTCTGTCAAGAGCTCTCGTGGTGTAGAGGTTTTGCTAGCTGGGTTTCACCTGGACGGCCCGGGTTCAAACCCCGTTGCTTTTTTTTTTATTATTTTTTAAAGATTATGTTTCCAAACAGTTTTTTTCTTGATTTTGAGTATGTCTTGGGTTAGTTTCGTTTAGCACCTGGTTAGTTTCCTTTTCTTGAGCCACCGTAGCGAGCGAAGCGAGCGGATCGACCAATAGGAGAGGCAGAATTTTATATAGTGCTCTATGTATGTAAATGATCTTATAACGCGCATGTAGATATTTGCATAAAAATCATTTTGCAATACACAAATCTTAAAATATGAAAACCATGTGACGAATATTTCGTTACAATACGAATGTCCTTCTTTGATTCAAGGTCATTGGGAATTCCTCATACTTCTGGATTTAATGTAGGAACTTTAAAATATGCACAATTCTTTGGTTTTGGATACTTTTGGATAATATCTGAATGAGTTTGTTTGTCCATACTCTTAGATATAATTTGGTCCCATATAATAGCCAAATAATAGAGGTCCTTCTAATACCTTGGTTGTAGAATCCTCACCTAGACATTTTAATGTGTCGTTATCAAGGTCTAATTTGAAAATATCAGGTTCTTCCTGACTGTTACTTTCCAAGTTGCAGTTTATTGGTGTTCTGCTGTTACTGGGAAATTGTTGAGAATTTGAAGGACTACCTGTCCCTAAGCTATTATTGATTGATCCTTGCTCCTTAGAAAAGCGGCTAGTTGGAGATCTAGAACTCGAATTTACTTTCGAGTGATCTCTATTAGATCTACGACTACGTGACCATGACCTACCGTCGCTATTTATACTAAGCGCTTTGTATATAGGAGGTCTACGACCTGTATATATGAGGTCTACGTGCCCTCGACTTTCTTTATGTGCCTCATCTTTATAAGCACACAACTGAAGTGAAACTTCTGAAAGAGATATTAAAAGTTGAGTTTTCATTTTTTTAAGCTATTTTTTTCCTCAACTTCTGCTTTAATTTTTTTTTTTTTTTTACTTTTTTTTTTTTCTTAAAGCATTTTTTACCTTTTATTTTTTTTTGTCCAGGATCCTCATTTTACCCCAACTACATGTCTCAGGACATGTTGTTCAGACAAGCCAGGAACAAGCAACAAACAAACACATTCTTTAACGCTACCGGAAAGGCGGTTATATACTTGGCGATCACCCACGGATAAACCACACAAAATAGTTAAAAACCATCATGATTAAAGAAAGATACCGCAATGCCATCAAGGCAGTGAAAACATACCCTGGAGCAGACGTCTCTTCTGATCACAACCCAGTAAGGTCACACTTACACTTAAAAGTATTAAGAGACACCAAAGTCTGTCAAACTGTCAAGCTTATCCAGGTTCTCATTTATTTTGTGCTGG
>MU182860.1:104436-153402 GCA_016904865.1 Pissodes strobi
ATTCAGAAACGCCTCAAGTCCTTCTAGATTCGAACCAGCAGCGACCCCAAAAATGAGCTAATTATTTTATACTATATCAAACAGGACGATTTGTATATCCTGCTGGAAAAATATACGCATTACTTTTACGTACTTTGAAACTAGTTTGACGTATTCATTTATGGTGTAAATTGTCATCGCAATAAAAAAAGATACGACCGCGGAAAGTAATTATTGAATATCAGGAAATATCGTTAATAGATTTCAACGGCAAAAAAATTTATTAATAGAAAAAAAATGTATGTGTTATTTTGCAGCGTTTTATCGAGACAAATGATAAGGCGACGTTGTACCAGGTACAATGTTCAACCATCCCAGGTCCACGTTGTAACTCTCTATTATTGAGAGACCAAAATTTAATTAATAGAGAGAAGACAATATACCATGCGGGCCTCTATAGCCCGCATTAATACATTTCCCAGTGCAAAGCGCTTGTGAAAATCGATTTCTTTTACGTTGATGACTATTAAATAGAATATCTTTTGTTCGAAATGTAGATTCTTCGAAAGGGAAATTCTACGAACGCTAAAAGGAAAGTTGACCGAACGGAAAATTTCTCGAATGGAAAACTTTCAGTAAGGAAAAATACTTAAATAGTGTGTGCCACTACTGCTATCTCCGAAACCGTCAGTAGATAAAATAATGGTTTCTTCTTATTTAAATTTTTTCGCTTACGTCAATAAGCGAATTAATTTTGGGCATTTTTCATATCTTCCGTAATATATCCGAAACTAGAATCAATCTGGCACAACAACAAACAACACATTCCGAATTGTCACACGAAAGAATCAACTTCTTTATTATTTAACCCATCTCTTAATAAGGTTTCGGAGATGGCAATAGCGACTAATTTGGACTAGCTTTGATTATATCGAGCTTTGGATAAATTTGGTTAGTCTGGGATAGATTTGGTAAGATTGGTTTGCTATTTTTTAGCTTTTCAATTTTAGTCAATTTGGGCAACTATCAACTAGTTATTGGTTAGTTTGGATCAAGTTTGATTAGTTTGGATTAAGTCTGGTTAGTGTGTCATAGTGAATTATTAATTGTTGGTTAGAATTGATTTCTCTCGTTTGGCATTAGAGCTTGGGTTAGTCTTAGTTAGTGTAAATTGTGTCGAGTGACAACAGAAGCAATAAAAAATGGGGGACAAGAACTAATAAATAAATTACAGAAACTATTTAACTTGTGCCTACCTACATAAGCAAGAAATCCCTGAAAAATGGAATAACGCCATAATGACCATCCTCCACAAAAAGGGAGAGTGCACTGACCTTGAGAATTCTATCAACCTCGAGAGCAGGCTGGGTTCCGCTCAGGGTATAGTACAAATAACCAACTACAATGTCTGAAGACCTTAATTGAAAAAACCATCGAATATAATAGACCCTTGGTATTGATATTTGTAGACTTTCGCAAAGCTTTCGACACGGTGAATATCGAAGCTATCTTAATGTCGCTAGAGCAATGCAGAATAGATTATCACTACTCTAACATCATCAGGAATATACATGAAAATGCAACAGTAACTATAAAACTCCACGAGATCATCAACAAAATTGACATCAGGAGAGGCATAAGGCAAGGCGGCACTATGCCACCAAAATGATTCTCAATAGTCTTAGACTATGCTTTTAAAAGGTTGAATTGGGAGAGCAAAGGAATAAGAGTTAACGGAGAATACTTAAATAACCTTCGCTTTGCGGATGACATAGTGTTGATAACAGATGTCGTAAAAGAAGCTAAAGACATGCTGGAAGAAATGATTACAGCAACAGGGAAGATGGGACTAAATAATTAACGAAATCAAAACCAAAATGATAAGAAACCAAATACCCAGTGACAACATTAAGATCGGACAAGAAGAGATTGAACTCATATACAAATATACATATCTGGGACACGAGATAAAAATAAGTAGAGATAACCAAACATGTGAGTTACAAGAAGAATATCCCTGAGCTGGGCTGCCTAGGGTAAATTAAGATACATTAAATCTGACGTGCTCATCATCACCAAAAGAAGGGTGTTCATCAATGTGTCTTGCCCGTTCTCACATACGGGGCCGAAACTGTTACTCTTACAAAAAAATCAGTAAAACATTTATAACCCAAAGAAAAATGGAACGTTCAATGCTTGGCCTAACGCTGAGAGACAGAGTAAGAAATGAGGAGATATATAGAAAATGACGGATTGAACGCATTGTGAAGCTCAAATGGAGATGGACGGGACATGTGCCAAGATTGCGAGATGGGAGATGGACGAAGAAGATTCTTGAATGGAAGCAAGGACTGGCACACGTAGCTGTGGTAGACCTCTCACGCGGAGGTCAGATGACGTCAAAAGAATTGCGACGAACTGGGTTGAAACAGAACAAAATAGAAATAGATGGAAAAACCTTGAGGACGCCTATGTCCAGCAGTGGACGGAAACAGAGGCTATATGATGATGATGGTGATGATTTTCGGTCTGTATTGGTTATTAAAAATCAAATGAAAATCAGTGCGCTTGAAATTTAAAGAATCTTATATTTTTTGTTTCATTCCGACCAGGGTGTGAATTCTCAAGTCATTGGAGGAGCTCTCCGTGGGAAAAGAAAGTGTAATAGGGATGTTGTGTATTCTTCAAATATGCGATTGTTTTCATTTCATTCAAATCGATAAGTTTACATCCCTATTACACCTTTTCTCCTACTAGAGAGCAGTCTAATGACTCGAGAGTTCATGCCCAGGGCGAGGATTCTCGAATCATTGGACGCTCACGTGAGAGAGTGGTCCAAGGGATGTTATATCGTGTGTGATTGTTCCCATTACACGACCAGTGACTTGATCGACAAAAACCAGGCAAATGGGGGGGGGGGGGGGGCGTGGAGGCTATTGAGGGGCAACTCACCTCCTACGATCGCTCTAGAGGCACTATTAGGCCTATTACCAATACATATTTACGTATAAGTAGAAGCTACGTCGGTAGTCCACAGACTGTTGCAAGGACAAGCACCAATAAGCAAGAGTCATGGTGCCGATAACGAAAAACCGCTGAAGGAGATTAAGACAAACTACGTGTTGGGCATGCCTACAGATTACATCACTACAACATACAGGTTGGAAACCAGAAAAAGCGACTTGAAGAAAGAACAGAAACAAGTATTCCCATATCTATGGGAATTCTAGCCACGTTGATCACAGCGCCAAAGAAGTGGAGAACAGGAAAACTACCAATAAGTGAGTGGCTACTCCGATAGCCAGGCAGCACTAAAGACATTCAAAGCCAACAGTACAATATCCAAACTGGTAGTAAATTGCTCCAATTCATTGAACGAGCTATGTAGTCAAAACCGAGTGGCTCTAGCTTGGGTTCCGGAGCCTGAAGGCCACAGAGGCAACCAAATAACCGATAAAATGGCCAAAGTAGGCTTGTTGGTCTCTTTGGTGGGACCAGAACTCTTCATTGAGGCGGCCAAGTCTACTACTAAGGCATCCGTTACGAAATGGGTAGCAACTGAGTATCAGGAATGATGGAATGCTCAACCCAAACAGAAGCAAGCTCAAAAATTCATTAGTATTTCCCCAGGAAAGCTCACAGCACGCTTACTAAGCCACAATAAAAAGGCTGTCAGATTGATGGTAGGTTTATTGACCGGCCATTGTCGACTGAAAAGACACTTAAGTCTGATGACTCTGGCATATTAAACCCTATGCAGATTTTGTCAAGAAGGAGATGAAACCGCTATCCCAACAACATTATTGACTGAGTATTGGCAATCCAAGTTCTATGCCACTGTGAGGGTACCATAAGGACGCGTTTGAAACAAATGGACGAAATCAATCCAGCAGCGATATGCTACACTGCGGGGCGTTATCACAGCTATGGAGTGTAATCGAAGATTGAAAATTAGATAAGGTGCTCTAAAAACAGGGAGAGCCGCAATAGATCTTACAGGCCAAAGTGGTGGAAAGAATGTTCTGGAAAAATTCCAAAAAATTCTAATCTAATCTAATCCCATTGCGCAGAAATCGATCCGTTTACATCCCTATTAAACCTTCTCATCCGATATCTCTAGAGTTCATACCCAGTTTGGGTGAGGAAAAATAAAGAGACAAAGGGAGACTTGCTATTATAAGCATTGTTTAAACTTAGACAATAATATAGCTTTCTAATTGTCAATTCGATTGGCCTAATTTTGGCAGGCTTTGAATAGTTTGAGTGGGTTAGTTTGGTTTGATTTTGGTCAGTTAGGTTTAGTTTTGGTTAATAAAAATCAAGCACAAATGAACGCGTTTGCGATTAATATAAATTTTTAATTTTCAAATATATTGAATCAGTTTTGCCTTATTTTGGTTAGTTAAAAAAGCAGCACCGAGCTTTTGTGGCAATTTTAGCTTAGGTTGGATTAGTTTGGGGTAGTTGAATTACAAGTGGAGAGAGTTATCCTTTTTAAGTATTCTTGGAACCGTTACTTTAGGTCATAATGGCGAAGCATGTGAATTGTGTGAAATCATTTTAAAATAGTTTGGGTTAGTTTAGGTTAATTTAGATTAGTTCGGATAAAGATAGCGTAACGCGCTACATGTATTTTCTAATTTTGTCACTCCGGAATCGACAGTTGTGTTTGGTCCTAATGCCATTTAACTAAAAGACATATTATATAAAATAAGTATTGTAGATTTTGAGCAATATATTTTATTGAATTATTAAAATATATTTGGATAATTATTTTGCAAGAAGTGAACTTATTTTCTCGCCATTTTGCCATGCTCTTTTCGAATATAGTGTTTCTTGTTCTAATCTGCAGTTCTGACAGAATGAATAATGCTTAATGAAATTTGTATTTACAATCATTTCAATGTCTCCTTTATTTATGTATCGACTGGTGCTCATTATACAACCAAGAAACTGTCATTTAATTAGCTCTCTGTCATAACAGAAACGTGCAAAACTGCAATTAAAAAAACTTTGTGAAAATTAATTATTACATGCGAGAGTCTAGCTCATTAATTTCAATATTTAATTGGAAATAAAAATATTTTGTCGATAAAACAATTAAACGCCCAAGGATAATAAGTATTAGAAAATTACTAATTGCCGTTTAATAGTATTAGTTTTCACTGACCATATAATGAGTCAATCTGAACTGCATTAAATTTGAATTAACATGCTTGCTACTAGTAACAATATTAACTAATTATATTATATTGAATATGACAAAGTTGAACTATTAAATCAACAAACAGAGCGACAGTTTGAGACATAGGTTTCCCAATTTTCACAAAACATTTTTTAAAAATTGCCGAGACAAAATTTTAAAAAAATAGGATTAACAAGTTTCTATTGTTGTGAGCGAAACAAACCTAGTATAGTATTGTATGTGCGTCATTGTTAATAATCCTCTCGCCATTTAAGATTTAATTAAAGTACTTTTAAGCCTAGTTTTTTGGCTATCCAGAGGAAAACTTCGATGAAAGCATGGTCTTTTTTGATCTACCATGTTATTTTGACGATTTAAATACTGAACAAATTAAATAGTTGTGGATTCTTAACACAACTAGCTTTGATGTTCACAGCTTTTTAAATGCTTTCAATTTGTCCCAGCTTCAAACTAGGCAATAATAATACAATGATATTTTATGGCGGCATACAAAAAAATATTTGCAATTGTCCGCAGCACAATAATTAGATGTATTAAAAAGTCCTAGAATACAACAAAATATAAAGCTTTAAAAACACACTAAAATTATAAAATTATGAAACAGTATATTTATAAATTCAGAGGTATAAAAACAGTCATATACAACATATAGGGCACATTGTGTGAAACTAAAAAATTTAAAACTTACTACTAACACAAATATTCACAAACTATACTAAATATATTATGAGACATGTTATCATACATACATTGGATATCGGGTAGCCGCCCTTGTAGGTTAAGATATTTTTAACAGTAGATTTAAAAGACCAACATTAGATGCCCATGCGAGCTTGTGGTCTATTTTGTGGAACATATAAATAATTCACAAAAAGCCTATTGGGATCAAAACTCAAAAAATGCATATATTAATCATAATATAACTGCACCGCAATTTAATGATTTTTTTTCTCAAATGTTGATAATGGCATAGTTAGTAAATTGCCTCAATCACACTCACCCTCTGATGTGTCGTCAAAGCAAAAATACAAGAAAGTTCCAATTCTTAATTTTAGGTGAGTGAGGCTGGGTTAAGAAAAACAATATCCAATATAAAAAATAAAACCATCAAAGACATCTTTGACATCAGTATAATATTTGTGATACAAATAATAAATATAATAATTATTTCCCCTCTAATAGACGAAGTAGTTTTTCAATCGGTTTCAAAAATGGCAAAAGTGATTCCAATTATTCATAAATTGGGTGCGTGAGATGATGTAAAACATTTTCGCCCCTTATCTATAATAGCAACATTTTGCAATATCTTCGAATTTGTATTAAAACATGACATTTGCGAATTCTTGGCCACTAATTCTTTGATATTGCCCAAGCAGTTTGGTTTTCAGTATAGTACAACAACTCATCTGACTGAGAGGATTGCAAATGGCTTTGAGGTTAAGGGTTAAATGGATGCTGTTTTCTGTGATTTACACTGTCATGAATAACTTTTCAATGATTTAAAGACTACTTATAATTGTTCACACTTGAGATGGAATTTAACGAAATCCTATCTTGATGAGAGGAAGCAGCTGGTGGAAGCGGAAAACGTGTTGTGGCTGTCGAAAATTAATCAGAAGTATACTAAAATGAACGCCGATGACACCCTTTTATGTACTTACTGTGTTTTCGGCCTTCAACGCCTTCCTGTTGAATTTCTAAAGCCAGGCTCCCAGTACCAGTGTGCTTATACCCTATTTTGATGAAAATAATTTACCTAGACACCATGGGCAACAACCCATATTTCTCCATAACTTCATTCCACTTTTCGGTACTACAATTTAGCACACAGTTTAAAGGAAGTATTTTTATGTTCATTTAGTAGTTGACCCCAATATGTTCAGGACATTTCTGTTATGACCTAGTTAGTTCGTCAGACAATAAGATGTGACATAATAAAAAGAAACTAATTCGCATTTTCAACATTTGTCCCGGTGTTATCTACTTTTTTTCTGACTCTCTAAAACTTTTAACTTCAAACTGGTAAAATGACATTAAAACCTAAAAGAAAATAAAATCCAAATTTTCACTAACACTTAGTCTGTTTAATGACACCCAAATTAGGAGAGTACATTTCTAGGTTTCTTGAACATTCCATCATAAAAATCACAGAGGATTTTTTTTCCTTTTTGGCCTCTACCATAGGTATTTAGCCAGACCGAGTTATATAACTATTCGGTCAGACTGAGAACTAAATCGACACCTGCCCTTATTATGTCTAAGTTAATGTTAGTATGACAGGTAGGTAGTACAACAAAGGATGTCACTCTTCTCGCTCCCGAGTAGTGGAGGAGCTAAAGAGATCTGCTTCGGATCAAGAAGATTGGTTCAAAATGTAGGGATACCCTCAAACATATTAAAATATAAGGTTAAAGTTTAATCTTATTTAATCTTTAAAAAATTATTATAGTTCTAACAGTGGTACTTTTTGGCCTATACAACAACGAAATAAGAGAAATTGGCGTGGGTACGTTATCTCTGACCAATATGTTATATAGATTAGGTTGTCTATTGTTACATTCGAACGCGGTTTTCCAGCCTGTGAAGATGCTGAGGATACAGAAAATGACCCGTTCTCATTTTAATTATAGTCGTTATTGGCGACTATCTACATACTCTATGTCCTCGTGCCAAGTCCTACTAGGGAATTTATTTTCAAAATTGGCATATCTCTGACTCTTCCTTGCAGTTGTATTGAGCCAAGTCTGACTTCACTTTTCTAAATGATTAAATTTTATTATTGATACAAATTCATTTTTGTCTAATGCAATGTTATATGGAACATTCAAAATTCTTCCCTTTTATCCCAGAGTAGCCAGGAATTCAACACAAATGTATCTTGACATCATTTTCATTAGTCTCTAATATGATTTGCTTCGTGAGAAAGGAAATATGGTCAAGGTTTTTTGGTTTCCATCCCCTTCAATTTTTTTAATTGCACTTTGAGAGTCCCTGAATATTAACCGCTCGCTTAACATTCCTTTCTAAGCACACGTTCGCTGCCTTGTGTATTGTTACAACTGCAGCAGTACATATTTGGGTGTGTTTAGGTAGTCTTGGCGGAAAGCTATATTCTAGATTCGGACAGTACACCCCGAAACTTGCTTCCTGCTGTGTCCTGTCAACTGACGCATCAGTAGAATATTCTACATAATTTTTTAAATAATTATCCTTAAAATCCTTAAATTTCAATCTAACAAATGGATCCTGTTACCTACTTAAATTTTGTGCTTACAATTGATGTTGATTTCATTTCACATAAAAAATGGCAGGGTGTCGTGCTTCTGAATTCCCTCTTCATATTGACCAATTTCTTTCAGCAAGGCAATTCCCTACATGCAAAATATCCCCTCATTTTATTTAATTTCATTAAATCCTTAATACATCCAATGTTATTTTCAAGATTTAGCAAGTAACACATTGGTGGGCGTTGATTTTCTACAGCTATCGCAATTAGAAGAGCCTGGAATTGGATCCTATCCAATTTTTCTTTTTTTTTTTTGACGTTCGATTTAGTATCTGATACCCATACTCCAGATGGGACCTCACCAATTCCCCTGTAGATATTTAAAAGCGTTTTTAGATCTGCTTACATTCTTACAGAGTTGAATCATCATACCCGCAGATCATCCAATTAAAGTCCAGGCCTTCCATTAACAACATAATATCATCTGCGGACTCTAGCAGTTTAACCTTCCCATTAATCTTATTATGGAACCCATTAGTATATATGTTAAATAGCAATGGACTCACTGAGAGATTTCTAGGTCCAACCATATCCCCACATTATCCAATACGTAAGTCTCTCTTCCATTCAGCAATTAAAGCTACAACTTACTTTCTATTTCTTATTCTATAAGCCGTAATCTGCGGTTCAACCCCTATTAGAGCTGATTACGTAACTGCACTTCACAGGAACACGTATTTTAACAGAATATTTTATTATATTTCATTGACACCGGTAAGTTCTACTATTCCGGCTCCTTTTCGGCCTAGTGACGTTCTACACTTGTGATGGTTATACGTATCTGCTTTTCGAGGTTCCTTATGGACATAGCAACGTGTTACCGAACGTGGAGACTTGTTTCAGACTGACTGATCAGACTAAGACTAACTTTTCTTTCAGACTAACTTTTTCGAGGCCTAGTCGGGCACCGTAAGATACTAGCACGAGTGAAGACTGGTTTTTGACTATCTTTTCAGACTGACTTTTTCTGGGACCGCAGTCGGGCAACTCAAGATTGACTTTTTCCGAGGCCCCAGTCGAGCGACGCCGACGTAAGGAGCAATCGCGAGTGAAGACTGGTTTTTGACAAACTTTTCCCAAAGACTTCTAGATTTTTATATAATCTTTCAAGGCATGTTTTTTTCTCCTCGTAAAATCTGGAATTAGCAGATGTCCGGCTGTTAAAATGTTTTTACTAAGAACACTTAACCGAAAATTTTAATGTGGCAATTATCATTTTTACATGGCTTGTAAATTCCACCCTCTGTTTTAATACCGCCGCTCTTGGCTAATTAAGGTAATTAAAATTGGCTATTATAGCATGATTTTTAAATTATTACAACCTCGGCCTTTATTACCACCGCGTTTTCCTAAATAGGGTAATTAAAATAGTTTGACACATGGTTTTTACATTCTAACCCAAACTAACCCAACCTAACCCAATCTCTGCTTTTGCCTTGCCGACTTTTTTCAATTGAGCCCCCCACCGTCCCAGGTTTAGAGCAAAATACGGAAGAACCTTATCGACATGCGCAATTATGTGTGCTATAGTTTTTACAGGTGGGTCACCTAATTAGGCATTATGCAATCGAAAAAGAAATTAAAAGTCGGTTTTTCTGTAGGGTTCTTGTGAAGTTAAATTCAATGCCAGTTATTGGAATTATTTTCCAATAGTAAATTATCTTATCTTAGTTGTACATTTTCCTGACCTTTCCTTTATGCAGAAATTGAAAATTAGTCTAACTTTAGACACGGTTCGATCAATATTTCTTAACTTAAGTTTCCATTTAAGTTTAAATAAAAATTATTATTTTATTTTGATGTTGGCTACTGGCGAGCTAGTCCGAAACCTAATTTATTTTTAATCAATTTATGAGAACTATGAAATAATTTATTCAATAACTCTGGCTGCTCACAATACTCCAGGGATCGGTTCTCGGTCCGATAGTAGTTCTGTTCTACGCAAATAGAATTGATAACCCTTTTCTGGAACCTGACCTACGCTTCTTTCAATGAGATATTGATGACCTGCAAAATGATCTTTTACAGATACAGTCGGGACTAGGGTCGTGGTTCTCAAACCTTAAATGGTTTCCTCTCATAGAGACCTCTCTCACGTGCTAACAATTCAGAAAGTGTAACATTTTTGGGTGTTCATTTGGATCCCTTGTTATATTGGAAACCTCACGTCGATTTTATTTCTAAAAGGATTTCAACGAACATCTTTCTTGTAACAAACTTAATGGAGAATTTTCCTGATACAATAATGAAACTCTATTCCATGCTCTTATTATGTCACACATTGCTTATGCATTAACATGCTGTGGCCATTGGTCGGCGGCCAAACAAGTGATTGGTTTGCAGAGAAGAACTCTAGACTAGACTCTTACAAAGAAAAGACACATACAAATATGAGTCACAAAACACCAAAAGTCATAATTTCCATCTATTTCTCAAAGTTTAATGACAAGACAAACTTCACTTCTTCACTAACCCGCATTCCACATATATGTCAGGCAATTATTACCCGCCTAATTTAGTAGGGTCATTTAGGAACACTTTGGGCTATTCCCATTACCATTTCTGAACGGAAATATATGACGTCATTAGTTTTTACCCGTTCGGTTTCTGAACGAATTTGGGGAGACTCAAGTTTTACCTTTCCCCTAGGGTGAGCATTTCTGAACACGCTCCAGGAGAATCTAAATATTTATGAAACACACGAGCGCCTTCATGTGCATAATGCCAGAAACAATGCTGAAATGAGAATTGATTTTACCTGAATAAATGCCAGCCCTAACTGCAGAATTTATTACGGTCTACTTTTCTTCAATAAATTGCTGGAGGTAGTTGCTAGTCTTCCTCTAAACTTTTCTAAACATAGGCTTAAATAATTTTTAATTTATCATTATTTTTATGATTTTAATGAATATGCCTCTTTTAATAAGTTAAATGAAGGTGTTTGCGTATTTTATGGTATGTTTTGCCGTGTTTTTTGTTTGATTACGTTCACCATCATCATCAATCAGCCCATCCGCGACCATTGTGAACAGAGTCATCCCCTAGAGTGTTCCATCGTATCCGATCCTGTGCTGCACTTATCCAGTTCCTCGCAATCCTTTTAAGGTCGTCAGTCCACCTCGTGGGCGGGCTTCTAAAGGCGTCTTGGCGTGGTCTTCACTCCAGTATCTTTCTTGTCCTTCGTCCGTCGGTCAGTCTTGCTACATGGCCAGCTCAGTTCCACTTCAGTGTTGAGATTCGTCGCAATCTTGTTATTCGATCCCTCAAGGAAAAGCCCAGCATTGCCGTCTCCGTCCTTCTCTGCGCCACTCGTATCTTTCCAGCAGACTTTCTTGTGAGTGTTGGAGTTTCTGCTCCATAGGTAACAATGCTAAGGACACACTAATTCAACACCTTTCTCTTCAGGCAGACCGGTATGCATGACCTGAGGATATGACTGCGCTTTCCAAAGGCTGTCCATGCAAGCCCTATTCGTCTGGTTATTTCGCACGTTTGGTTGTCCCTCCCTATACGGACTTCATGTGTTCCTGATACAATAATGAAAACTCTATTTCATGCTCTTATTATGTCACACATTGCGGATGCATTAACATGCCGTGGCCATTGGTCGGCGGCCCAACAAGTGACTAGTTTGCAGAGAAGAACTCTTCATGTAATCACAGGGATTCCATACAGAAATAACGTGAGAGAAGGGTTTAGATATTTATAAGAGTAGACCTGTTCTACGTGATTTTCGTTCACTGATATATGTTTTATGTGATCACGTTATTAGCTTGTTGTCAATTCTTTTTGTATTCTGACTTAGTTTACTGGTGTTATATTGACTTTGAACTGTAGTGCTAATGATTATAAACACTTGTATAAGTGGTATGAATAAAGGTATTCTATTCTATTTGAAAGCCGAGGAGTTTGACTGGCTCTGTATTATCAATATCAGGTTAGACGTTGTGTCTTATCATAATTCAGTTTTAGGTTGTTACTTGAGAACCGTTCCTCTGCAGACTGTTTTGTTTAATTCGTTAGTATGTCGGTGAAGTTATGTTTATTAGAATTGTGTCATCAGCAAAAATACATTAGGAAGGTTCTAAGGACCCAAGTATGAAATTCTGTGAAACACCATATTGTATCCGCTGTTACGAGGATTTTTTTTTGTACTATGTTTCATTGTGTTCTCTTTGATAGGTAGGATTTAATCAGTTCAAAAGCTTTATAAGTGATGCGGTAAGCATAGAGCTTCTGGAGCAAAAATAATGAGCTACACAATCAAATGCTTTGCTTAAATCACATAGGGTGGCTGAAGCAATACTGCCCTCTGACCAAATCGATTATAGCCATTGTGGTTGAACGAATAGAGCGGGCAGTCTACAAATATGTTATTATATTCAAAGATTGATAGAAGACGATTTTTTTTTTCAGCCGATTCAATTATTAATCGGAATTATCGGTCAATAATTGGATGATTCATCAATGGGGCCCTTCTTATGTATTGGCATGACTTTAGAGCATTTAAGGGAATCGGAGAAGTGACCATTCTCAAAACAGAGGATGGTGATGTATATCAGATGTTCAAAGAGGAGTTCCAATACAAATTTAATTATTAGTTCGGTGTAGTTATCGACAATGTCGATAATTTCTTCAAGAGTGACAAAATCAAATGAAGGCAGTAGGGAATTCTAAGCTCTTAATAGCATAACAAAGACTCTTTACAGGAAGATCAGCGACTAACCCAAACTACTATTGCTTGCAGAACTGTGCACTACGTTTTTTTTTTTATTAAAATATCTTTATAGCTTACAAAATGTTGCGTTTTTGTATGTAAGTACTGTTTAAATAAATAAATAAATCAATCACTGTCTTGGAAAAGTAATGAGCAGTTAAGAAAATGTTCTTTGAAGCGGTATAAAATTTAACATAGATGCAAGTATTGCACGTAACACATTAATTTAATAAAAACATTTATAACCAGATGCTTTGTTTTCATCACATGGTCTTACATGCAATTATACTTAATATGCAAATAATAAAAACGAAGCCTTGGCTAAGTTAAACACACTAAACTACATGACCAAGCGGACATACATGCATTTTGTTGTTGTCTAGCTAACAACACTTTTAAGAAGCAGTAAACATTACTTTTATCCAACACCTGCTACTTATAGCTACCATTGTTGTCATTTCAGACCAGTAAAGTGATCTATGCCATACGTGAATTACAAGTAATTGTTGTTTTAAAAAAATGTAATGAATTTATAATAATGCATTTACACTAATATTTACACGAAAATAGACATAAAATTTGAAAGAGTGAATGCTGGTAAATTTTCGGTCTGACCTTCTGAAGAAATTATTTCAGCTTATCACACCTGGGCCCGGATTCTAATTCTAACTCAACGAAACAGCTCTCACGTGGGAACAGAAGGTGAATAGGGCTGTTAACTTATAGGCTTGCATTTGATGAAAACAATCATAAGTATAAAGAACATCTCTATTATATTCTCTCTTCTTATTTGGGAGCTGTTCCAATGAATCAAGATATCCTCAAGGTTGTTGTTTCAATTTTGTCAGTGCCAGTGAAAAAGTGAATAGTTTTATTAGCATTGCTTGGCAGCTTCACACTTGGGAGATTTGTGGAAGGCGGGAGCTACAGTATCATGGGAAACCAAATATTAATTCATGGTAAATTCAAGTTTTTTCGCACCCTCTTAGTATCAATCCTCATTTTATGACCGAGCTCACTCCGGGTCATATTTTGGCTGTGGAACCCTTACTCACTTGAATGTAGTGTCCCTTCTGTCCCTGTTTCTTTAAAGCTTCTGGTCATTTGGTATCTGCAAACTGGATACCAATGAACTAAATGGTATAAAATATCCGCTCCTTTAGCACGTGAATTTGCTAGTCATTGGAACGATCCTCACATGGGAAAGGAATGTGTAAAAGGATGGAAACATTAATTTTCATGGAATGCAAACAACCGTATATTTCAAGGATACAAAGGATCATATACTTTCTCTTCTCGCGTGAGGGCTGATCCAATGACTCGAGAATTCATGCCCTGCAAGCCCCAGCAATGCCCACTATCAATGCACTTTTCATTATCAAAAAATCTAGAACAGGTGCTTTTCCAAAAACTTGTTAATGTTAGGATTATACCTTCGACTTTTCTAGTGTTCATCCATTATTTAATTTTTTTTCATAGCTTCTGAATTTTTCTGTATTTTTCCTTCGTCGAGGACTGTTTCGGGAATTGTGGTGTTGTGGTATTGTGGTATGGTATGGTGTCCATATCAAATATAGAGAGTGATACTAAGAGAGGAAAGATAATTTCTAAAAAATAGGCACATTTATCTCATTAATTCGTTTTTTACTTTATAATGTGAACAGCATTTAGTTTTGTACTGTTTATGTTTAAAGTTGTTTATGTTCATGTTTTTTCATACAAAAATAAATATATGTTAATAAGGCGTTATTTGTTCAAATATGGAAATCCTCTTGCGGCTACCTTAATTTTTAAGGAGACCCATCGGTTAGAAAATTGTTGGATGTGACATGTGACCTGCTAGTCGTCTTTTGATTCGTCAGTTGAAATTCTTGAAGTCGGAATTTTGGAGGAAGTTCCTTAGCCTTCCACGTTGGTTTCTCGACTTTTCACTAACGTTATTCTGCGTTTGTCTGCCGTTTCCTTGGTGGCGGATGGAAATTTAATTGATTTCATCTTTTGTGGGATTTTTCCCGACTGACCCATTTTTTTGAGATTCAGGCCTTACAAAATAAAAAAATGCTCAAATGGCTCTATATCGTGGTCCTCTCTCGAAAAACGTTGTTCGATGTTCAGGTATGTTAAGCCAAATCTCCGCTCTAGTACCAACCGAGACATTACTCCTACGGTTCCTGCAAGTCAGAAATAGATCAGGATGTTTCTTCAGAAATAAAACTACTGCGAGACAATAAAGGGAAGGTGCTGTTAAAAATTCAAGTTGCGTAAAATATGCCCTACAAGATTGACGGTAATGCAATTTCAACATGCAGAGAATTATTAGTTTTTGGCAATGAAGATTTTTTGCTCCTGAAGATGATCCCCAAAACATTATTCTATATGAGATTATAGACTGTACGTATGAGAAATAAAATATACGTAGATTTTCAATGAATATTTGATCTCTTATAGAGCGAATCACCATGCATACGCTATTCAATCTAGATCGCAGACATCCAATGTGAGCCTCCCAAGACAATCAGCTATCTACATAAACCCCCCGAAATTTCTCCCTCTCGACAATTGGTATAGACCTATGATGCAGACCAACATACGAGGATGCGCTCCTGCTCCCGCCAATAATAAACTCCATGAAACCGGTTTTATGTATATTTAAGACCAAGTAGTGATTGGCGGCCACAGTGACAAGTTGACACAGTTCACCTCGAGAACCAACAGACAAAATGACTGACGTATCATCCGCAAATTGACTTATCGCCTGAGATACCCTCACAAGTTCAGATACAAGCGGTCCAGCATCTCCCTCAACCAGGGCCTGTTTTACCATTAGGTCCATTAGGCCCGGGCCTAGGGCCCAATGACAAGTGGGGCCCAAATGTGCAACATAAAAAACTACATAATTATAAGAATATTTTTTAAATATACATTTCCTCAATAAAAAAAATCAGGATACTGTTTCGCGTTTCGCCATCTTTATAATCTGATTTCCAAAACAAAACTAATCTTTATTAGACAAAAATATCAACTGGACAAAATGTAGGCTGATAAAAAAAATATTATATTAAAAATATACCAGCACAAAATACAGACAAAGTAAGTGGTTGTGCCAAACAATTTTGACAGTAAAAAAAATAGGCACTTACTTACAATTAGTAGTTAGTGTATAGTCCCAAATCTTGCTGTGTTTACTCTTATGTATCCAAACTTTTTCCGAAGAAAAGTGTTATCGTTAACCTCAGTGTATTTCTATTATTTTAAATATTATTTTATTTTTACTAATTTATGCTTTGGTTCAATAATTTTTTTTTTAAATCTTATATCGTGTTTCTTTTCTAGTGTTTCTAAAATCTGTTATTTCTTATTAAAATTAATGCAAATTTATACTTAATTTAAATCTGAATAAATACATTATAATTAATGTTTTCAGTTCGAAATCGGGGAAAAAAAATCAAGTGGGAGCCGAAGTCATATTGGAGCCCCAAAATTTGCTAGGGCCTAGGGCCCAACTCTTTGGAAAATAGGCCCTGCCCTCAACACACACACACACACACACACACACTGGCTTCTATCAGACAAATACGATTTCAATAATGAGACACCCACTCCCCTCACACCACATGTCTCCAACTTGTTCAGGAGTCTCGGATGGTCTATAGTATAGAATTCCCTTGAGAGATCAAAAAGTAACCCTATCATTGTCCTGTTTTTATCTAGCTGATGAAAGATACGGTCGACAATATAATATAATAATTTAGGTAACTCTTTATTAAGTTCATGACCATTGCCACTCCTGGCTACACACTTTTCGATAAGTTCACGCCAATCACTTGGTTATATCGAAACTACAACTTCATCTCTTTATTGAGATGAGATTTTTTTAACTTCAAATTCGTGTAAGTTGTTAAGAAGCAACATGTAAGATTGCAACCAGTATAACCTTTGATGATATGGACTTTCATATTTCATAATTATATTATATACAATAAATCATATCTCTTACAGTTAGGGAGGGAGTTTAAAAGTTGCAATAACATCTGGAAGGGACGCCCGAGTAGTATTATGATCGCCCTAAATAGCTCGTTCCACAAAAGGGGAGTTAACTCGAAATTTGTAACGATAATATTGTAATGAAATTGATTAGTTGGGCGTCAATTTGTAATGAAAACTAGCTCAGTCGCCAATGTGTAGCGAAAGTTTTAAGTATGGCATTGTGCGCCATTTTGTATGCATGAGACTCGTTTTAATTTTCCTTAGGGGTGGATTGTCTCTTTTATTAACTGAAATTTGTTTGGGCGCCAGAGTTCCTAGAGACAATGCGAACTGAATATGAATACTTAAATATCAATAACTATAAAGATAAGAATATCAGAAATTTGCCTTTTTAATTCGTGCCTCACAGACCTCAATCGAAAAATTAAACAAAATAATTGAAACAACGATATATTAATTTTACAATTAATTTACAAATATGAGTGATGGTATCATGTGAAATGAAGGTTATCAATATAATTAAATTACAAATATAATTGATGAAATTATTTGAAATAAAGTTTATGAATAAATTTACTTAGTGATGAGAATTAAAATTAAAAGTTAAAATAGTTGGTCTTTACAATAATTTTATCTTGTAACTGACTGATACTTAACTTCGTTCAGTTATTCTGTATCCATGCGATCGTATTGGGACCTCCACTGGAACCACTTCTGCCTGTACCCAAGTTCAATTGAGTTAGGGTAATCCATGTGATGATTCCCACCAATTTGCATGGTACAGCTGTCGTCGGCGTCTCAAATCAGTCGTAACATGAAAGAAGAAATAAACAAGTCTTAGACCAAAGTATACTGCTAATTAACTAATATTCAGGGAAATATCATGTGAACATCAGTGACACTGCTGAACATGAGGAAGTAATCAACAATTTGAAAATTTACTAATTAAAGCAGATATAATCAAAACCTTGAATTACAATTTTAAGTTAAGCAAAAATTATAACTAACTATTGTTACTCAAGATATCCTTCTTCTTTACTTTAAGATATGAAATTCAAAAGAAATTATGACTGAAATTTAAAATTCAAAAGAAAATTATGCAATTACGTGCCAATTGAGTGACTCTCGGCAAATCCAAATAAAAGATAACTTGAATTTAATGATAAATAGAAAAATAGAGGTACAACCTCTCTATAAACGAGTCTTATAACTCCAACTAAGTAATTTCTATTACTCTTTTTTTGGCCCTTGGCACATAAACAATAATTGAGCGTAATTACGCTTCAATTAATTAAAGATAAAGATAAGATAATCACTATCTTGCATCGAGATAGAGATTTAGATAAAAGATAAAAAAAACAGATAAATTTACACATGTGAGATTAACCTCTCATAAATGCAAATTAATGTCGGTACATCAGTGTTGAGACGAGACGGGGTGAGTGCAAATAATATATGCTTGATGTATCAAATAAACTGAGAATTTAATTAAATAAGCCTGGAAAGAAAAATTACTAAAACCAGCAATATTATGAGGGAAAATTCGGAGAAATTCTACTGAAAATTCAATTTACTACCTTTGCAGGATTATATAAAATTTACTCCGAGAATTCCACAAATAATATTGTTCAATTTGAATGGGAATACGTAAAATTATGTGCGTGACCGCTAAACGATGAAATAATTACGTTCTCTGTAAATTTGGACTAACCCTCTTTCAAATTAAACTAATTTGGCTAATGGGAGACGCAATTATTCACCAACAAATCGGTATCCTAAACCAACGGTCACGACAAAAATTAAGATTATTAAAGCTGTAAGCTAATTGAAAGTGTAATATAAAAATGCTAAACTCTTGCTTTAGCCAAATACGATTAAGCGAATCAGAAACAATTATTAATTATGTATTTAAAAATGAAAAAATTAGTGAAATATATTGCAAATGAATGAAATATTTCAAGATTAAAAATTAGCACTTACCCGTCAAGCATCGCCACAAAGACAAAACAACCTCGCTTTCAAAATTTTAAGACGTTCCGCAAATTATGCTTTCCGATGTTTTAATTGGATAATTTATATCATGTGACTACCACAATAGGTCACATAGCATCAGGCCAAAGAAAAACCCAATATATACTAAATATAGTAATCTACAGTAAATTAAATTAATAAATTGTAGGTATTAAATAGCGTACTGCGCTCCCCAATTACCAACCACATGAGATAAGTCCATTCACGAATAGATGTCACTATTAAATATATTCATCTACAGTGAAACAAATCCACAAATTGTAGGTATAAACCAGCGTACTTGTGCTTCTAAATAATTACTTGCACGAAATATACCTATTCGCGAATAGATGTCACTGGCGACTCAAATCCCAAACATCGAAAATCATTCGTAATTGAACTGAATTTAGTCGAGCGGAACAAGCTTATATTCCGTTACAATATACGAACAGAACAATAATTTTAGCGCATTATACCGCATTCAGCTCTATGAGTTCAAGTTTGTTGAATTTGTCTTCAAAACTTCAATCAGTAGTTTAGTTCATGTATGCACTCTGTTTCAGAACCCTGATATAAACGTCATGGATATCTACGAGCAACAAGGACAGGATATTACTGCCTCAGATATGATCGTGCCAGAAGAGGATAGCGATATAAAGCATTTTTACCGGGATTCCTGTATATTTATTACCGGTGCTACTGGATTTCTCGGTAAACTTGCTGTTGAAAAGTTACTCAGAACTTGCTCAGACTTAAAGAAAATTTTTATACTCATACGGGCGAAGAAAGGGAAAGATGTTAAACAGAGATTTGAAGATATTTTCAACGAGCCCGTAAGTGCACTTTAATGCTTTTTTGGTATAATTCATTTCAAATATTAAGCTCTGACAAGAACATTTGGCACTACGAAACAAGTTTCATATATTTCAAAGTAGACCCCCATCATGATCGCAAAAATTTCCGCTTGCAAAACCGTAGTGTGTTCGCTTACACTGGAGGTTTCATTACTAGTTCAATTGTTGAGGGCTTATTGCATTGAAGCCATTAAAAATGATTTGCTTCTAAAATAAATAGCCAGTAATAATTTATGGGATTCCTATGTCCCGTCCGATAAAACACTATAACGCTATATTAGCGCTAGGGATGCATTTGCCAATGTTTTCGTTTCATGAGCGACTTAGATCATGGTTCCAAAACGTTTACATTTACCTATTGCATTAGCGAATTTACAGAAATAATTGTATTATTTCAGACTTTCGACTCGCTAAAAAGACACAATCCAAACTTCAAAGAAAAAATCCACACCGTCATAGGTGACGTCAGTTTGCCAGACTTAGGACTAAATGAAATGGACAGATACACGCTCATCCAAGAAGTGGACTGCGTAATGCACTACGCCGCGACAGTGAAGTTTGACGAGAAATTGAGACTGGCGACGTATATAAACGTCAGAGGGGTTAGGGATCTTATATTGCTGGCGAAACAAATGAAGAAACTAAGGGTAAGTACATCTCTACTAACTAAGTGTATCCCTCTCCTCGTTGTCCTCAAAAGTGGATATGACGAGTATGAGTGCCTCTTTGCAGTAATAACATATACGGATCTCGTTGCAATTTAGGTCTATTATATCCGTCACGTCATTAGTTGAGAGAGTCTTCAAATATTAAAACACCATAAATTGCCTTGCGCTTGCAATCAAGTAACCCAAACTAACAGAACCTAGTCAAAACCATCTATGTCAATGGTCAAAACTAACCCAAGGCATACTCAAAACCAAGATTTTTTTAAAAAGATATTCAACTAGTCGATAAAGCTAGTGAGGTGAAGTGGGGTAAGTGGATAGTAAAAAATCGAACAGGGCCGATTAAAATTCATTTGAAGGAAATTCAAATGAATCCATAGTGTGTTCAGGTCGTTTTTTTGAATATTCCTGTGTGGCTTTCCAGAACAAAAATTGTTCTTTTTTTTTTAAGAACGACGTCAATACTGCACACTTATGGGGTAAGTGTCTTGAATATCAATCGATTACTGTTTTGAGTTTCTATTTAGCTCCATTTGGGACAAGCATAGAGAACGTTCTCACTTTGTGTTACAATTTGCTCTTTGCAAAAGTTGAAAAAATTTAAAACCCTAATTTTGACAAACTTTTATTTCAACAAAAATTAGAAGGGCAAATTTCAGAAAATATATATTATTATAAATTAAGCTTATACAGAAAAATGCTCTAGGGGACATTGTAGTATGAAAAATCAACGTCGAACCGTATCAAACATCTTCGTCCTGATGCAGTATTTGGCACTGGCAAAATTATCTCAATAGCATTGAGTGAGA
The DNA here is from genome assembly GCA_016904865.1 of Pissodes strobi. Taxonomy (NCBI): domain Eukaryota; kingdom Metazoa; phylum Arthropoda; class Insecta; order Coleoptera; family Curculionidae; genus Pissodes; species Pissodes strobi. Next base: position 125,953 of record MU182860.1, read on the forward strand.
CAAAAGATTGATCTACTGGATCACCCTAGGCAAATGTGGCTGAAGCAGTAAAAGCCAAATTTGCCTCCAAAAACATAACTTCCTGTTTGTTTAAATTTTTCTTTGTAGGCTTAACTTGACTGACATAAAACAATGGTTTATTTCGATATGAAACACAGGTTTTTAAATTTCTTCCATATATTCATTATTTACTTAATTCGTCACCCAAATCCGCATTGCCACTGCCAATGTATTCACCTTCTTCTATATTAGCGTTTTGATAATTTATTTTCGATATTTTGCTTTTCTTTTCTAGTTCTCGAATCATGTCTTCACTGGTTATAATTTCTGCACCACTTTTCTTTATATTTTTTTGTTCCGGGTGGTAGGTGTTGTTTCGCTGTTGCTAAAAGTAGTTCTTCGAACGAAAGGTTTTCACTTTTATTTGTATTAGGGGTGGAAGAGCATGGTACTTCTTGCAGGTCTCGATCCGACTCTGGAATAGCTCTTTCTGCGTTAACAGGCTGCTCATTACTCGTCATTGGAAATGAGGTCATATCCATCATCCGACACTAGAAGGGAGATAAAATAGACCTAAAAAACTATCGACCCATAACACTTCTTAATGTAATTCACAAAAATACTAACCACACAATTCGACGAATACCAATCAAAAGAACAGCCCGGCATCAGAAAGGGTTTCAGTACGAGCGACCACCTATTAACAATGAATATTTTAATAGAACGAGCCAACGAATACCATTTCACACTATATATTGCGCTTATTGGCTTCGAAAAAGCCTTTGGCAGTGTTGAATACTGGGCAGTGAAAAACTACTTAATTAATAGCAGAAAATGCTACATATATACAGACAACAACAACAATTAGAACCCATGAGGAAACAAGACTAGAAGAGGTGTCAGACAGGGCGACACAATATCACCTAAACGTTTTAACCAAGCCCAAAAGGATGTTATTAAAAAACTAGACTGGAATGAAAATCGAATAAAAATATGCGGACAAAGACTGGCCAATCTAAGATACGCGGACGATATTACCTTGATAACCGAGAAAAAAGGAGAACTGGCGGAAATGCTGGTAAAACTAAATGCAGCAGCCAAAAAGGTAGGCTTTAATATGAACTACGACGAAACAAAAATCATGACGAACACAGATGAAGACATCACAATCAGATTGGAACAAGAAAAAATAGAACAAAAACATGAATATATATATTCGGAACAAATTATTAAATAAAGGAAACCAAACAGCAGAAATCAAGAGACGAGTCAGACTAGGTTGGGCAGCTTTTAGAAAATTAATCTACATTGGTACATACATGGAAGGTTCAGGGAGTCTCTCGAAAACTAGACGAAATTCTAAAGGAGGTTAAGGATCTAAAGATGGATATAATGGTACTCACGGAGACGATGAAGAAGGGAAAGGGTTCTGAAAACTTAGGTAAATATGACTACTTCTATAGCGGAGTGCCAAAGGAATGTAGAGCCAAACAAGGAGTTTCAATACTAATTAGAAGGAATCTAAGAAAATATATAACTACGTGGGAGGCTGTCAACGAGCGCCATATAAAGATGAACATCAATTTGCATGGTTATAAACTAACAATAATAGGAGTGTATGCAGTTAACGATGATGCACTGGTTGGGGAGAAATGGGAATTTTCCGAACAGCTGAACGAGAAAATTATAAAGATTGGATCTGCTAGGGAAATACTTATACTCGGCGACCTAAATTAATAGTAGAACTGGAAAACAGTTAAAAAACCAGATCGTAGGCCAACATGGTGAAGATATCATTAATGATAATGGAAATCGACTAATCAATCTTTGTGGACACTATGAACTTCCTATTATGAACAGCTACTTCCAACACTGAGATATACATAAATATACATGGACACAGCAAACTAGGGGGCTAAAGTCAATTATTGGCTATTCAATAATAAGACAGAAAACAAAGCTGACTATACAGGACGTTAGGGTATTTAGAGGAGCGACATGCGGCAGTGATCATTATGCTGTTGGATCGAAGGTACTCCTTCAGTATCAGAAACCCATAACAACAAAAACTATCACCCAAGAGAAACTGGAAACGATGGAGCAAGTAAAATACAATTTGGAAAGTCTTGACCATGACAGCGTCAAAAAACTCTACCAGACCAGGCTGGATCAAAAACTAATAAATATATCTCAGACGAATGATCCAGAGTCATTCTATAATTCAATAAAATAATGCATATGCGCCGCTGCAAAGGAAGCTTTAGGAATAAAAGAAAGGCAAAGCGAACGGTTAAAACCGTATTGGTGGGACTCGGAAATCGATGAAGAAATAACAGAGAAAAAACATAGATATAAAACCTACCAAATTCCAAAACAAATAGCGCCAACGAACAGTACAAAGAGGCACATACCAAGGTAATAAGACTAATAAGCCAGAAGAAAAATGAGACATGGGAAAAGAAGTGCTCCAGAATAAACAACTTTTTGGGTGGCCAGAAAAGCACGGAAAGTTGGCGAGTTATCAGTTCACTAAAACAAGATAAGAAGCGAGACCTTATTAGCCCAATTAGATCGCAGGTATGGGTGGATCACTTTAAAAGGCTCTTGACGGAAAATCGAGCAGAATTTCAGAACACCGAAGAATATCACAACCTTATAACAACAGGATCACCTATCAGAATTTCTGCACAGGAAATGAAAGAGGTTTGCAAAACATTAAAAAATGGCAAAGCACCAGGATCTGGAAACATCCCTGCAGAATTAATAAAATACGGTACAGACACCTCTATATCTAAGAGAACTGTTTCAAAAATATCTAAATGGAACACCAGTCCCAATGGAATGGAAAATGTCGTATATCTCTACTATACACAAAAAGGGAAGCAAGGAAAGCTGCGATAATTATCGAGGCATATCAGTCACAAGTAGCATTAGTAGAATATACGGGAAAATTATAAAAAACAAAATTGAACGCGAATACAGGGATATGGAATCGGAAGAGCAAGCAGGATTCAGAGCAGGTCGCTCAACAGTGGACCATTTATTTTCTGTAAGCCAAATAATAGAACAAAATGGCATATAACCAGGAAGAACAGGGTTATCCAACGGAGACTAGACAAGGCAGTTTTTTGACTTTTCCTGTACTTTTATAAAAAAACTGAAATAGCCATCTTGTGTAGTTTCCTACCCCGAATTCGGATATGTTCAGCAAAAAACAATTGAACATCAAATAAAAGTGCTAGGAGTCACTTTGATATTCTTTAAAATGGAACACCCTGTATATTACTACATTTTTGGACTCTTTAGAAAAATCTAAACACATCTTGTATATAATATCCTATACCTATCTTTAGCTGTTTACCAAATATTAACAGTTGAAAGTCGGGCATTTTGACACTTTGACAGGCTCTAAAATCTAAACCGCACGAGATCAAAGAAAACGGTTTGCACATTCCTATCTTGGGTTTTCATAAGCTATCGAATGATAATAACTTTGAATTTAAACGGAGGTTTAAAAGTTCCGGTTAATTTTATCCGCAGGTTAAATTCGAAGATACTGTCATTCGATAATTTAAGAAAACTTATGATAGGAATGTGCAAACCGTTTTCTTTGATCTTGTGCGGTTTAGATTTTAGAGCCTGTCAAAATTCAAAATACCCGACTTTCAACTGTCAATATTTGGTAAAAAGCTAAAGATAGGTATAGGATATTATACACAAAATGTCTTTAGATTTTTCTAGAGACTCCAAAAATGTAGTAATATACAGGGTGTTCCATTTAAAAATATATCAAAGTGACCCCTAGCACTTTTATTTGATGTTCAATTGTTTTTTGCTGAACATATCCGAATTCGCGAGAGAAAATTACATAAGATGGCTATTTTAGTTTCTTTTTTTATAAAAGTACAGGGAAAGTCAAAAAATCGCCTTGTCTAGACCTCGTTGGATAACCCTGTACATATGTTATTTGTGGACCAACAAAAAGCATATGAAAGCGTACCTATAAAAGAATTGTGGGAAGCCCTTGACAAAAGTAACATCAGTGTTGAACTTTTAAAAGCTATAAAATCACTATATGAAAACTCTACAGCCAAAGTCAGAATTGGCAATAAACTTACAGGTGGATTCAATGTAACTAAAGGTCTCAAACATGGTTGCTGTATATCACCAACGCTGTTTAAAATATACCTGGATCAAGCTTTAAACACCTGGAACAGAAAGGGCATGGGCATCCCACTCACCAACACACACATATATAGTCTATGTTTTTCTGATGATCAAATCATATTAGCACAGGAGCATGAGGATATAGAATATATGGCGAGAAAACTGATAGAGGAATACAAAAAATGGGGACTCGAGGTAAACATAGAAAAGACGGAGTACATGTGCATAGGTGGACTGACACAAGACCTTGTTCTGGAAGACGGTCAGCATATCAGACACTGCACGGACTATAAATATTTGGGGATGAAAATTGCACAGGACGGAACAACAGATCAAGCCATTAAAGAACGTAACATACAAGGCAGACGTGCGATCTCCGTTCTAAATTCAATTCTGTGGGACCAAAGTGTATCCAAACAAAACAAAAGGCTTATTTATAACACTATTATTAGGAGTATAGTTACCTATAGCTCCGAAGTATGGCAACTTAAAGAAACCTCCCAGACAACACTACTCGCCACTGAAATGGGCTTCAGGAGACGAGCGGCCGGACGATCCAGATTGGACATATTAACCAACGACCATATAAGAGAAATAATGGGAGTAACCCACACAATTATAGAAGACATAAGGACAAAACAGCTGATATGGTATGGTCACGTGCAGAGAATGGCAGAAGAACGGATTCCGAAACAGATATTGAACTGGAACCCTCAAGGAAGGAGAAAACGGGGAAGACCAAGGAAAAGTTGGCGAGAGGGCATCTATGGGGAAATTAGAGCCAGAGGTCTGGAGGATGATCAATGGATCAACCTAGACGGCTGGAGGTTGGGTATCGGAAGACAACGTCGAACGTTATAAACCGATTTATATATAAGCTACATCCTAAAAAATAAAAGATATCCACAATACCTTAAAACCAATGTACCAATCAATGTGTACTCCCCGTCGGGTCGTCACCTATGGAATCCAAACATGGACATAGAAAAACATGGAAAATATAACAAAAACATAAAGAACAATGAAAAGACAAATGTTACATGTAACACTGACGGACAGAAGAAGAAATGAATGGATAAGGAATAAAACGAAAATAAGAAATGTTAGAGAGGTAGCAAAATCAAAATTCGCCGGTTATATTATTAGACAAAAAGACGACCGATGCGATGGTACAAAAATATTCTAAGCTGGAGACCGTGGGAAAATAAAAGAGCTATAGGCTGACCCGAAATGAGATGCGTATGGCCTGAGAAAAATGGAGCTAGCGCTAGGGAGAATGGAGAATAATGGGGGGAGGGGGAGGGGGGGCGTATGTCCAAAGATGGACCGAAGAAGGCTAAATAGATGGATAGATCGTTTATCTTTTTTTTTTGGTTTAACAATGGAGGGGATGAGGGGTATTTTGCTGATGTAACTACACTGTTAGCTGTTACATCTAACAGTTTTATTATGTAGACCTGCCGTCAGTTTGGCGTAATATAATATATTCTGTTGAGAGTTTGAAAAATAAATGAACATCATTGCCTATTTCTTGCTGGATTTACAAGGTTGGACAAATTATAACAAATATACAACATATTAAACTAAAAATTTGGTTTAGAAGAGTGTGTCTAAATCAAGTATATCTTTTAGTCTTAGAAGAGCTCAGAATTTATTATCATCAGCTAGTGGTCGAGGATTAGTCCGAGACCCAATTCCATTGTGCATAATTTACATCCTTTTATTTATAAAATGCAGTATTTGTGAAAGATTTATTAACTCTTTCGAAGTATAATAATACAATGAAAATTGCTAATGCTAATCGCATCCTTGACATTCTAAATATGTCCATAATTCTATGCAACGAACGCTTAAATGCGTATTAGATTTTGTTTTGATTAGGTGAATCTTGGAAATGTGCGTAGTCTATATCAGTATGTTATTTTTTTTATCAATAAAATATAAAATTTTAGTACTTACAGAACGAAATAAAACTTTTGATTCTGCTTTTACGAAAGGGCTTTACCCACTAAAATGACAGCCCTTGCCTTGCTAACACCTATCTAAATTTGTGGAAACACATAAGCATTACTTCAAAAGTTAAAGTTATCTATGAACTGTGTGGCTCAGGTAAATATCTTTGATAGCGAGCAGTTTAATGCCAATACCTAAAGTTGGGTAAGTGTCTTTTGTGTTATTTCCTTGTTATGCGTTTTTAGTTGCCTCTGATCTTGGTTAAATAAATTGCTCCTTGCTCCTTGTCCGTAATTCTGTGTTCCATTGAGGCTCTCTTCTTTTCAGTTCTAGCATGCTGTGTACCATCGTAGTTGTTGCCGTCCAGTTTTTGTCACATTTTAACATTGTCAGGATTAGACCTAGGACGGTCCTTAATGTGGAATCGGTGCAGGTAGGATCTAAAATAGCCGTGTCTAAAAAGTAACTGGGTGATATAGAAGTCCATTTCCTCGTATTTTCTGTTGGCCCACTTAGGTAAATTCTAAATGAGAGTTCTCGTCCAGTTGTTGTCCTATTGTCCTATCGTCGTTGATATTTATAATTAGGTCTATGGGTGGACAGTTTTCCAGTTTTATGCGGTAAGCACTGCAGATTCCAATTGAGATCTTTCTGCATTTGGATTGCATTCGGGTTCAGGTCACTTCTATGTTTTCTCTCCAGATATGAGCTGCATAAAGAAGTATTGTGTGCGCAGCTGAGCACATAACTCTTCTTTTACTTTCTTTGGCCCTGACACGTTTGGTCTTAGTTTTGATAATGCACCAGTTTTTCGGTCGTTTTCATGATATGGTGCAAAAATTTAAGTTTTGAGTCCAACCATACTTGTTGTAATCTTATTATAGCGTGTTCGACTTTGTATTCAATGAGGTATATACGTCTTCTGGGTGTTAGGAGGACCACTTCCGTTTTTTTTTCAAGAGCTAATTTAAGTCTTTTCCTATTCATCCAGTAGCTTATTTCTTCTATGGCATTGTTTGTTTTTAACATGAGTTCAGCTTTGCCACGTGTTACATCAATTACTTGTAGGTCGTCAGCATAAGCGGCATGTGTCACTCCGTTTGGAAGTTTATGTTCCAGAATGCGGTTGCATAGGCCAGCACATTTCCAGATGTTTGGAAAGTTTCCAGCCTCAAGGGCTTGGTTGAAGATTTCTAGGAATACTACTGTGACTTGATCTATCACCACTAGTTTTATTACTACCGACCGGATGACATGTGGGTCGGGAGCTTTCCGAGTTCTGATCTCTTCTATGGTAAAAGGTGATACCAGAATATTTCGTATATTGCTTAACTGGCAGTTACGAGGAAAGAATGCCCCAACAATCACTAGTTTCCTGCCAGGTGTTATGAAGTGACACTCTGAAGCTGGATTAAGTTGAGATGTTACAATTTTACACCCTTTTTCCCAAACGTCCGGAGTTGTTTACAGCAGTTGCTTTTGGATGCCTTGATCGCTTTTAAGTTCATGTGGGTTCGAAGATCTTTCTTCTGGAGGACCCATGCCTTAAGGTCAGTCCTCTCCTACATAGTTGCTTGATTCTGTCTGTCTACTAGTGTACTGATCTTCTATGGTGTCTGCTGGTTTACTTTGGGGTCGAGAAGTTACGCACTTTGGTTTTAAATCGGCCAGTTTATCAGGAGTGTTAATATTAGTTTTGGGTGCTCATTTTGTGCAGCACCCAGCCATGACAAGGTACTGGAAAGTCAGTCTGTTTTATTTTGCTGAAATCAAGAGTTATGTAGCGGTGGCAGCTTAGGGTAATCTATGATCCTCCATTTTACCAGCTAGGTTAATGTGTTTTTGGTGGCCAATGTAAGGTTTAGAATAGAGGTTCATATTCCTTGAATGAATGTGGGTTTTGGGCCTGTGTTGATCACTACGAGGTTAAGCTTCGCCATCCAATCCAAAACAATGTCTCCTCTTTTGTCTGTGAATGTCATTCACCATACAGGCAATTTCCCTCTTAAATCTCCAGAAATCGCTGCTTCTTTATTGCTGTCAATGATATAGATTCAAATTCTCAAATTTTAACGTTTTGCGAAAAAGAGCAGCTATATATTCTTGTTTTCCAGTTTAATCCATGCAAAATTTGTACCAGAGCGCAAAAATTGTATTGGCAAGTTAGCAAATACTTTCGAGCTGTCTTTTCTATTATCATTCAGCAAACTCCGACTTCAATTGGGTTCTTGTACTAGGATGATATTAGCTGATAATTATTTGGTATCTTTCTTTTGCATGTGATGGCCTTAAGGTTACAAAGCAGAAAGGTTTATTAGTACAGCTTCTTGCCAAGTGACGTTTCTGTCCGCGTTTTCGGCACAGTCCTTTCCTATATGGATCCTCAAAATCGGTTGGTGGCAAGTGAAAAATCCATATCGGTATTTACATGTCCTACACGTAGTTGATGTCGTGGGCTCAAAGACGAAACGTCGGAATCAAAATTTGATAGCTTTATTTTGTAAAAGTGGCAATAAATAGGTGAATGGAATCAATTTTATATCACTTCAAATATTCAAAAAAAAAATTGAAATCGCGTTAGTTTTTAAGCTCCAATCCAAATTAAATCTTTTAAGCTTTCTTAATGAACTTTGAATGTAATCGGGTTCTAAATTGATTAACTTCATTCTAACTAATTCTACTTCTAATTTAAATTTTCCGCATTATGAGATCCTCACCTTGAGGAACGAATTTATGCCACCCTACAAGCACTATTAATGCAGCTTAACAAATTCAATTCCCGCATTATTTCAAGATTGAAGTGAAGTATACGCTATGGTACATAAAATTTGTAGTCCATGGAATCTAAAAATTTAATAATACATTGTCATGATTTGTTGTTTATTTTCAGGCGTTTCTTCACGTGTCAACGGCGTTTTCAAACTGTAACAGAACAGAGATAGATGAAGAATTTTACGAGCCTCCTATAACAGGCGATAAGTTGCTCAATTTGGTAGAATGTTTAGAAGATGGCCAGTTGGAAGCGATAACAAAAACGTAAGTTGGCAGTTGAGTATGCACAAACGTTCTGGATTATTACCAAAATAAATTTCTGTGAAGACTAAAAGAGAGATTCCAACCCCCCCCCCCCCCCTTGTTGGTCATACGTGAGCTCATTTCGATGTGGTTAATGAGCCGGGGTAATGTTCTGGCACTGTCCACTATGATAAGACAGCATTTTGATCTGTTTAGTCGTAGACCCCATTCTATGCTTGCTTCCTCTATGCGCTGTAGAAGGTTCTTCCTTGGCCATTATAAGTGTATCGTCGGCGTATCGAAGATTTCATATCCTTTTTCCTCCACCAGAGACTCCACCCTCCCAGTCCTCCAAGACCTTTCTAATAACCCCTTCACCGTGGCAGTTAAAAAGTATTGGGGAAAGAATACAACTTTGTCTGACACCTTTTCCCAAATTTTCAGAATATTGACTATCTTTACCTGTGCAATATTGTTATCATACAGTGGCTTTATAAGATGAACAATATGTTTGGGCGCTCCCATTTCGTTCAGGATACTCCAGAGCTGACTCCACTGGATCGTGTCGAAAGCCCTGCTGTAATCCAAGAGACAGAGCAACGCAAGAACGTTGTATTCATAAAGTTTTTCTATTATTTGTCGAACACACATTAGTTGGTATCGTGTTCCACTCCCAGGTACAAATCCAGCTTATTCTGGGGGTATTTGTGGCAGTAGGTAGTGTTTCAGCTTTTCCTGTATGGCATACAATAATACTTTGCTAGCGTGGCTGAGAGGCATAGTTCTATAGTTGCCGCATTCATCTTTAGGTCCTTTCTTGTAAATAGGAATATATATTGATTTTCCCCCCTCGTCTGGCCACTTACCAATCTCCTACACTTTAAGACATATTTCGTGGAGTAGCTGAGTTCCTTTGTCGCCCATGTTCTTTAGGATTTCACTGATAATGTTATCCGGCCCGGGCGATTTCCGAACACTTACGAGCTGGCTCTACCTCTGCTTTATTATTAGAGGTTCCTGTTTCTGGATGCTTCCAACGCCACTTTCGTCTTCTGAATTGTTCTTTTCTGATGACATACGTGTTTTACAGTACTGGCGCCACCGTTCTACGATCTCTGGTTTTGTTTTTGGTTCCCGAAGGGGAGGTAGCGAGGTTGAAATGTGTTTGACAGCATCTTCACTTTTTTGAAGAGGTTACGTGGCTGGTTGGCGTTCGAATGTTTCTCGATATCCTCACATATTGACGCGATATATGCATTTTTGTCTCTTCTTAAATTTCTGTTGATTTCCCTGCCAAGCTCTGGATATTTTCGATGGCTTTCGGTGTTACTGACCTTTTTTATTTTTACGTCCTTTCTATCTGTTATCATCTTCCATGTTGGTTCGGTTATTCATGGTTTTATAGGGCGATCGGTATTGTTACTGTACAGTGTACACAGAGGAGGCAGCAGTCTCCACGGTCGTTTTCGCCCTCATCCACAGGTCATTGGCATCCATCTCAGCAATGTTTTGTTGAGTTATTGTTTGGAGAGTTGCACTGATGCCATTTTTAAAATTAGGGTTAGTTCCAAGATTCCACAGATTTGGTTTAGGTGAAGATTGTTTATTTTTGCGTAGCTTGAGGCATACTTCTGCAACCAAGGCATTATGGTCGCTACCATAATCCAAGCCAGGGTAGGTTTTTGCGTCTCAGGTGGAGCTTTTCCATCTTTCTCTAATTAGTAGGTAGTCTATTTGGTTACGGGTGTATCCATCTGCAGGCCGCCACATGTATTTTCTCCTAATGTGATGTTGGAAGTGATAATCTGCTATGTATAGACCATTTTCTGCGCAAAATTCTATCAGCATTTCGCCACGTTCATTTCTACTGCCTATGCCGTATTTTCCTGCCACCGACCTTAGATGAGCGTCGTTTATTGTTTGTCCAATTTTGGCGTTAAAATCACCAAGGACCATGAGGAGTTGGGATTTTAGAAATTGTGTTAGAATGAGCTCCATACAAATTATCGATCTCTCTTTAGAGGGAGCTTGCCGTGGGCACGTAGACTCGAATCAGATTGGATATACTGGTGATAAAAACATTGAATCCATATTTCTATGAATATTACATACATACAAAGTAGGATTGAATCTCTTCAAAATAAAATTTTAAAGTTTGTATTTTATAAATTGCCCACTAAATCTTGTAAATTTCTGTTTGGAATATCCATCTACAAGCTAGAAGGAAATACTACAATTTGTGTTTTATCTTTAATTTTAATAATTCGTATTTTCTTTTATTTTTCCCATACTAAATTATGTAATTCGTAATATTCCTTTCCATAATGTGTGCATTACTTGCGCCAGTAATGCGATTAGTGTAAATCACTGAAAAGACTGAATATTTGTTAATAAATGGTTTAATAAGTAATTGCTATTATTATTTTGATATTGTTTTCTTGTTTATTATACAAATTTAGTTGTAAGAACATTAAACAAATAAAGATTATCAAACGTTTGTATTATTAGCTTCCCTGTGTAATTTGCCAAATTTTGTTTTAGAGTCCTTAAAGATTTTCCAAATACCTACGCTTTTACGAAATGTGTTGCCGAAGATGTTGTAAGGAAAGAAGGGAAAAATTTACCAATAGCTTTGTACAGACCATCAATAGGTAAGAAAATATCTATTCTTCAATCAGACAGCTAACAACATCTGTATAGAGGTGGTTAAAAATGTCACAAATAACTTTTTGAAAGAGACCTGGCTTGGGGCGAGCTTGGAGAAGATTCCAGACTACAAATAGCATGTCTTAAAGACATAGATGAGCAACAACAGCAAGGACAGATCGTCCAATATATTTTGAAACCAGAACACGAAGAACAGTAACGGTTCTAAAAATAGCAGCAAATTTGGTGCACGCAAATATTGCTGCAGCGTTTGACAAAACAATTATTAGAGGAAGATTGCGTGATACAAATCTGAAGGGATGTGCCATTAAAATAAAGCTAAAAGCATATTCATACAATTTTTTTTTTCAAAACTCATTCACCTTTAAATTTTATCTGATTTTTTTTTGGATCAACTGATTGTCCGGCAGTGTAATGGCATTGAATAGAGATATCGGAGCAAATGCTGTTGTTCCCCTCGCCAGAAATATCAGTAAAGTTTAATTAAAATTTAGTAGATGACTGTTCTCTGTCATAGTCGACAAGAGAACAAACCATTGAAAGTATATCTCCTGATATGAATCCGATAGAGCCAGAATGAATCAATTAATTAATCTGCATGTTTTAGGTTAAATTAGGTTAGTTACCGATATTTCTTGTGAATGGAACAACAATATCTTTTAGACATCTGTAATGATATATTTCCTCTTCCTCATTCATGCGTTCTCTTCGGATTTAATTTCGATTTATTCCATCTCACATAGTTGCATCACCTATATCAAATCATTGGGGATTAACCATTGATTTGTATAGGAGTGGATAAGCAATAAATAGACCAAACATGGCAAATTTACGACCGCGAAATGTAAACAAAGAAACTTCAATTTGGACTTGCGCATTAGAAAATTAGTAGGAGCTAGCTGTTGCACCGTGAAGGTAAATAGACAGGCCCGGACTTCGAAAGTGATTATTTCACCAAATATTCGGTAGAGGAGTCTTGCCGATTGGGAAATGGGCCCCAGTTAGCATAGTGAAACAAACAATAAGGTATAAATAAGTAATACTTATAATAACTAGACTTACTTGAAATAGGAGATGCCGGGTATTTTGCCTCGAATCGAACTAGAATTATTAACTCAAAACGCCGCGCCGTCAAAACGAAAACACGTCAGAGACAAAAGCCAAGTTCGATCCTGACCGACGCCTGCTGAGACGGCAAGTGTTTTAGTGCGCATGACAAAACGGTATCACCTTTGTTTACGTTTTTCCATTTTGCCTCGATTTTGTCATGCGCAGAAACCTGTTTTTTCGCCCATAGGTTGCCACTTTTGAGTAGTGCGACAGGCGGCTATTGCTTATCCACTCCTATACAAATCAATGGGATTAACTCAGTTCTTATTTTAAAAATCAAAGTATGTATTTACAATCATGTTATTTTTCAAATTTAGTTATCGCCACTGTAAAAGAGCCAGTATCAGGTTGGATAGACAACGTATATGGTGCCACAGGGGTACTGTTAGGCGTAGCTGTTGGGTTGCTAAGGTCTATTTATGGAAATACAGAAAACAATGCTGAGATGGTACCTGCAGACTATGTGATTAACAGCTGTTTAGCTGCCATGTGGGACGTAGCTACATTAAAGTAAGCATAAGAGGAATAGAACTATATACTATGATCTTATTAGTAATAAGAAACTGCACGTTTTACAACTAATAAAAATCTTCATATCCATTTACCTAAGGATAAACTTATTTTTATAAATACAGTGTATTGCCTTTAGCATGGTTTCCATGTCATCCTCTGGCTATGCCTATGGGTTTCACCGCAAAATTTGTCATTAAATTCTATTGGACATCCAGTTGAACATCAAATAAGGCCCTTTAAAAAATATATATGGATTATTAGATATTTAATATTATTAGAGGGATATTTGCTTTCTAAGGTTAAATCATTATAATATTCGAATCTATACTTCTTCATATTATTCATAATTAATGTTACTCTAAAGAGTTTTGGAAGCAAACACGAGAGGTCAAATACATTGTTGATTAATTTGTAAAAAGTAACTTATATTCTTATACAAAATCTACTAAAAATTTTCCATTTATAATCAAACTCTCCACACGGAGGCTTCCTGAATTTTGCTATAATGACAACCCAAACTAATAAATAATAAAATTATTATTTTTAGGTCTTTAAATGATAATAAAGAAATTCAAGACCAAGAAAGCAGGGAAGAAAAATTCGATAAGGATATACCAGTGTATAATTATGTCAGCACTCCTCAAAATCCGTTAACTTGGGGTGAGTTTTTAGCCTAAATTGGCAAAATACTAATTACTCAATTATCGTACAAATCAACCATAGAATCTGGTCTTCCATGGGTTCAAAAATGTTAATATCACCCTCAGTATATGATAATGACTCAACATTACCCTTCATCCACTATAAGCAACTATAAACACGAAGAAGATTTATTATGTTTTCAAAAGGCATGCTTTGAAATGAAAAACTCATTATTAAAATTATCTAACTTAGAGCTACTTAGAACCGTAAGAAACCAGATGGACTATACACTGACCAAATATTATTTAAGGAAAACTTATCTCCAAGTAAACACCGTATATATCCGACCATAATTCAAATTGTAACAGTCCCAAAAATCATTGAAAAACTATAAAGACAACAGAAACATCAACTATATCTTTATAGTTTAAAGGATAAATATACTAAAGGTAGTCAACAATTGAAAAGCCTCATATAAAATTTTACATCAATTGTGACGCCTGCACAGGCAAGAATTTAAATGAAAATTAGAGAGACATATGAAATGAAAGGGAAATAACCCTTGGTTTATTGGCTCAGATACGAAATGATAAGAACTGAAAATCCAAATAAATGACTAGCTGAACAGTGTCAAGAAACTGACGAAAAGGTCTGGAAATATAATAGCATCAACATGCACAAATGAAGAAATGGTTGGACCAGCAGAAAATCTAGCATTAAGGTAGAATGGGTTAATGACTCCTTAGATGAAAAATTACTCCTTAATTAACAGGATATAGAAACCTAAATGGTGAAGAGGCAGCAATATTTTGAACCTATTCAATGCTGTCTTCGAAATGGAAATATCGAAGCAATATAGCTCTCATCATCGAAGGAGCCAAAGGCTAAATGATATGTTCTTGCTCAAGAGCTCCCGTCCTTTTGAGCAACATAGTGAAAGCTCTGTTAAGAAATCATAGACAATCGAAATTTTCATAAGCTTAACACTTGTATGGCTCCATGAATTGATTAGGAATAAGGGAATTCCATATGAGAATATCTCTTTGGCATTCACGTTATATTTCATAGGTGCAGCAATGTTAAAGATGTTAGATTCATTATGATTCACATCAAATTTATGTTTGATTCAAACGGCGAGTTTGAAGGTAAATGATGCTGGAATTGATAAATGAGATTGAAATTTAACGTGGAGACAAAGTCGAAGTCAAAAAGTGGTTTTATAGTCAAAACGAGGCTAGTTGTTGACCACGCCGCAAGCTTAATATCTAATAATTAATTCTACTGAAATGTGTTAAAACAGGGTAGAATGTAAGGTTATACTATTCAAGTTCTTCCTAAGTACTACAAAACATATTAATACAGAAGGAAAAAAGACAATACAAGAGTACGACAAACTTCACACACATTTTTTAATCAATCTTACCATTGAAAAGATTGTTAAGGTTGTAGTAAACCTTTTCGGATAACATTTGTTTGTTGTTGTCTTCTGAGCAGTAGAGGGAGATGATTAACGATCTTCTTGTCCCCATCAATTATGGAATTTCTAATTAGTTCTGAGCGTGAAATGGGCAACCCAAGGGTGTGAGTATGATGCATCTTATATTGTACACCTGTAGACAGTTTATTCTTTAAAAATAAGACAAATTGTCTCCAAAACAAATATAAAACACATAGTCAAAATTCTATGTCTTACAAATATCGGACGGGACGACATGAATTGCAGATCCTTGTACTACACGTATATCCGATTGTCCTTTTCTGCAAGATATACACAGGGTTGAACAAGCAGTGAGCGCATGAACCCCATTAACAAATACCATATCGAAGTTGGGACTCGACCAATAGAAAATAAAAACTTCTAGCAATGGAGAAATCCAAACTGTTCAAGATTACTCTAAATGCATAGCAACCACAAGAGATCTTTTTTTATGTTCGGCACACACACAAAAGGAAAATATCATGACACTCAACGAGTGGTGCGTGCGCGGAGAAGATAGATGGTGGACTTGAAGCACTGTAGGTTGTAGTTTTAGCGAAAGAGGTTACTCGGAAGTCCATTCCAGAGCGAGGCAGTCCTCCAGACAAAGCAGCCTTGCAACAGAATCGTATGTTGATGAGCAGATTGTGTCTGATGGGTGTTTCTGTTTGTCCTGTCATTGATAAATTAGGTCTGCGGTATTTGATTTTTTTGAGAAAACAGCGGCTTGAGTCTTTCCTGCGTTAAACTGGACACTATTTTCCTCACCCCGTTCTACGATGGCGTTCATATTCTCATTGATGGCAGCAATCTGATTTTCTCGCTCGCGGAGTCCGCGACATGAATAAGGATATAAGAGTGCTGTCGTCTGCAAAGCTGTAAATATAATTGTTTGTCCTGTCTAAGAGATCGTTGATATAGAGCAGGAACAGTGTGAGAGATAATATACACCCTTGAGAAACTCCGGCATTGATTTTAAATTCCTCCGAGAGATGTCCATCAATACCAACTCGGATGCTTCGGTCCCTTAAGTAATTGAAAAGACATAAAATCAGTGCTGGTGGTAGTCCGTATGCTGTCAATTTGCTTAACAATCGGTCATGCCACACCCTATCAAATGCTTTGGATATAGTGAGCCACTGCACGAGATTCGCCGTAGCTCTCGATGGCTTTGGTACACAGGTAGGTCACGTAAGTCAGGAGATCTCCCGTTGATCTGTGCTTGCAGAAGCCATACTAGCGATCGCTTATGATGCCTGCCGGTTCGAGATATTGTAAGAGCTGTTCGTTGATCAGTTTCTCCATGTATTTTGACATGATAGGAACTAAAACAAGGACGGTAGTTATTTGGAATAGTTTTCTGCTGGAAACCTTCAATATATGATCTTTAAACTTCAAAGAAGTATCTATTAATAAGCCCAGATATTCGTTCATGTTGGGGGTTGTAATCAGTTGGCCATCCAGATAAATATCGTCCACCGTAAATTTAAAATTCAAAATGTTGGTATTGGAAACGTTTAATTATAAAAATTTTGTATTAACCCACTGCTTTATTTTTATCAAATCCGTTCTTACTTTGGACTGAGACGATCAACATCCGAATCATCGGTGAAGATGGGAAATTTTTCTCCTATTGATAGGTGTGAAAGGTCATTGTCATAAATTAAGAAATATACAGAGCCCTAGGGAATGCCGGCCTCAATACTTAGTTCATTCGAGCTGCTGCCATCAAACACGACCGCCCGAATACGTTCCCGCAAATACGATCGAAACCATTTCAACGCCATGTCCCTAAACCAATCCTCTGATCCACGCTATCAAATGCCTTGGGCAGATCATAGAATACCTCCTCCCCAGCAACCTCGCCAGAGCTTAGCGCGATGAAAAAATATTGCAGGAAGCCGAAAATAACATCGCTCACACACTAGCTCGTGGACGCCAAACTACTGCGTACTCATAAGGCCATGTCTCTTTATAAATTATTCCATCCTCCCTTTAACTAGTCTCCCGACCATTTTAGCCATGGTAGGCAATGGGACGGAGGTTTGAGGGACCGTCATGGTCCCCACCTTACGAAGAGGTGTAGCCTTCTTCAGACAGGCGGGAAATCTGTCAGGAAAAAGGAGGAAATTATGGCCTCAGCCAAAACTTGCATCACCTCAAATGGTAAAGTCAGGGCATTAGGGCATCCTCAAGGATAACCTGTCCAAACCGAAATTTTAGAAAATGTCCGGAATTTCAAGGATAGTAGCAGGGGTAAAAAAGTGTCTCAGTCATTGAAATGTACTCCTAGGGGATCGTTCTTTTGAAAAATGCCTTGCGATAATTTTACGGCTATGGAACAATAAAACGGATTGAGCTCATTGGCATTTAAAGAGCTGGAAATTAAAGTAGTTTTATTTTCCCTCGCAGGTCATTGACAATTATTCAAGATTCTTTCGAAGATAATTTGAAAATATGACTTCTTGACTAACTTTATAGTGTTCCTGTAGATGCTACGGTGTTTATTCAAGTAGCTAACAAAGTTAGCATTACTTAAAGCAAACTTTCTTATATAGCGAAGACAACGCATATTTTTGCCTGAAACCCTTAAAGACCTTATCTACCATGGTCTGTTTCTTCTGAAGAGGAAGGGCTATGTTAAATTTGCTCTGAATGACTGAATGACACTGGTCCAGTGGATTTTCCGTGGCTAAAAGCCACTGCAAAAGAATGCAAATCTTCTAAGGTTTGCGTGTTGTCTTTCCTCTTGTCCAGCCTTTACAGAGAAGCCAATTTTCAAGAATCCTTGATTTAGGAATACTTAAAAATGCCCATCATATCCGAAAGGGACAAAATAATAGGTGAATACTTACTAACAAAAGTGGGAACACACTGTGAAATCACTTTGACCACTTCGAATCTCGAGTACATCACGCAAATACTCACTATGTAAGTTCAATTAAGAGAAGAGAGAGTAAGTGGAAGATGTAAAATACCATAGACCATAGACAAAAAACCTACTAATGACATATTCCGATTTCCCAATCGTCCTTCGAATATATGAAACTGAAGAAGAAGTAAGAATTTGATGATACTGTTAAGAAAATATTCTGGACAGTAATTTGAATGGAAGGTACTAAATATACACGTATGGTCTACAGCTACGGAATAAAAGAGCATTGTTAACTACATATTTCAAACCGCTAACTTGCATTCTTATAAATGAGATTATCTTACAGATGATGATAAAAATGGATACGGGAAAAATCGATCGACCATTATTAGATGTTATTGGCCTTACCTTTGTAAGTACAAACTGTTCGTCGTTTGTTGAATAAATTAGTTGAGAGACTTGACGCAGTATACCTTATTTAAATGTTGTGGATGAAGTATCACTCCGGACACTAATATATTAGAGAATCAAAAGATAGCTTCATCTGTTACGGACTGAAGAAAGTCGACTTTGCTACAACTGCCTGGCAGACGAAGAAATCAATTGACCCTTAGTAAAAGTACTTTTGTACCCAGTCCTACCCCGGGAGGAGCTAAGACTTCTGGACTGAACCAGATTCCACTACATCATTAGGAAGAAAAAGGGGGAAGATCATCAAGGGCCAGAGTCCAGAGTGGTTGGTTTGATATTGACAAAAAAAGTCTTTAGACCTATATATAACGCTTACCCGCCTTTACTACAACTAATGTACCCGTTGAGCTGTATTTAAATGTGTTTTCTTTCTAGGTGATTTCCAAGCACTCTCTGCTAAGCACTGCAAGCAAATCCCATCCGAAAAAGTAGTATGGCATCACATGTTCAAGATGAGGTCGAATTACTTTGAACATGTACTTGCAGTTTTCTTCTTGCATACCATTCCAGCCTATGTAGTGGATTTTGTATTATTATGCTTAAGAAAGAAACCAATGTAAGTTTTGATTAACTAAATCAATGCTTAATATTATAAAAATACCAGCACGTAAGAGAGAAAGGAGATAGTTAATAATGTCGTTCCAGGTAGCAAAATCATAAGTTTCAATCAACCCAATGATTTAATTAGCAGAAACCCTGAACACTACATATCATCCCCTTTCGCAATCCCAACCTCACTACAACTTTATGTATAAGCACACAATCGATCCAGAATTAAACACGTTTAAGCTTCATGAAAAATGTCTTATTTACAATAAGACTTTTCTAATCTAATTCAAATCGGTCATCATCTGTATCCAAGAAGTTATGTTAGTTGCGGTAAACATGTTCCCTGTAATGAACCTGAGAAAGCTGATTGGTAACAAATATGCGATATTAACAAACAACCGCTAACGGAAATATTTAAATTAAAAGTATGTAAAATTATGTTTTTCGATGTCTTTTTGATGCGATGATTGGTGTAGGGTGCTTTATTCCTATGAATAAGCTTAACAGCGCTGATAACATTTGACCATACAGTGCTTTTCTTTAATGTCCCGCCACCCCTAAGACAAGACGACCGCTGGCGCTACATAAGTATACCATTTTTGTTTTGTAAAATACCTGACATTCAGAGAGTGTTTTAAAGACCCATTCACAATTTTGTGAAACAACCTATTTTTGCTATGACAAATAACAAAGTCAGACGCAGTTTTTAAATCTATTATTTATTGTTAAGTTTAAACGAAAAAACATTCTTTGGTTTAAAAAGGAACTCAGCTGATTGGAAAAACAAAACAAAAACTGACTGAACACAAAGTTAATTATTAGAGCCGGTTGCATTGTACGTTTCTACCCAGCGATGGTTTATTGAAACATTGGTTGAACTCCATTCACTTAATTTTTCGGTAACATAGGATTTTGACAATTGAAATTCGTCAGACAAACTTGAGCTATCAATTTTGATATTTTCGGCAATCTCAATCTAGGAAGGAATACTAGCTTCCACGTCAGACAAATGCGGAATTTTTTTTAAGTAACCCAAACTACCATAAATAACTATAGGGAAATGTAATTGGAAAATTGCTCTCCTGAAGAAACTATGTATTCATGTGTCCTATTATAAAATGAAGAAAAATTGAGCTGTGTTGTTATCTTCATATAGATTCTTTAACATTGATTTTATTTGAAGAGTTAACAAAAATTATTACTTTTTCTATTTTTTGCATTGGTTTGTTTTTGTGTTCTCCGAAAATGCTCTTTTACGCACACTCCCTGGTTGGGGGTAATGTAGGACTCACCACTGGCATATCCACTAAAAAATCAGCAGTGCTCCGACGACCTGTGCTTTAACCCCCTAGGGGCTCTACTGCAGGCTGGAGAAAGGACGTCCGGGATTGAGTTCTGGTATTCCTATAAGATCACGCCTCGCTTTGTTCGTTGTGTCGTCCTAGTTGGGATGTAAGAAGCAGGTTTGGATGTAACTCCACTCCTGCTACAAATGGCTGAGTGAGTCAGGCATATGTACAGCTGAATGAGCGGTTAGCGAATAAAGCTGGTTACAAGGTCAACCTGCAAGTCGGCATTACCGATAAACCAGGCTGCGCCAGCTGCCCTCCTGACTAGCTTGTTCTCCGTTCCTGGTAGCAATTTTATGCTGGTTTTCGCTGCGTATCCCCAGGCCATTGCACCATGTGCCAGTTGAGACCTCGCTATCGTCTTTATCATAGTGAGCTTAGTCTTCAGTGACATTTGGCTATGTCTCCAATCATGATATTTAGCATAGCCATTGCCCGCTTCGTTTTGTCTCTTGTCGCTTGTATGCGCCTTTTCCATGTCAAGCCCGTAGTCCAAATGCACTCCAAGGTACTTCACTTCGTCGTTCCAAGGTACGTCGATGTTGTTTATCCAAATGTGTTGTCCGACAGCCTTTCTCCTCCTCTGGAGGATTATGGTCTGCGTTTTGTGCTCATGAATCTTGATCTTCCAGTTTTTCATACATGTATGTGCTCAACAAGCTACCGTCTTTCGGATTGCCAGCCTCTCTCTGCACCTGGCTTGCCAGTTTCCTTAAGAACAGATATCTGCACGTGTCATTTAATGGACCCATCTCAGACACATTCACCATTAAAGCGGGCGTGCCTCAGGGCGCAATACTTTCACCAACTCTGTTCCTCATCTGTATTAATTATCTGCTGATCGGAACGAATACTCCTATTTACAGTTTTGCAGAGGACAGTACCCTTGCCTCTCAATTTAGATCAGAAAAACCATTACCAGCTACTGAGACTTATCACCGCAGACAGGAGCAGATTACAGCAATTAATCAAGACCTGGAAAAAAGTTCAAACTTGGGGCGACAGAAATGTGGTCCAGTTCAATGCAGCAAAGACCCAAGCAGCCACGTTTACCAAGAGGGCCAATACGGCGGGCCCTGACATCATTATGGCAGGATCGACTATTCCTTCATCCTCGTTAATCGGACTACTGGGTGTCGGTCAACAGCAATATATTCTGACATGACCATGTTGCTAACATCGTAAAATCAGACTCGCAGAAACTTGGTGCGCTATTTCGCAACAAAAAACTGTATACACCGCAGCAGTTGCTCTTGCTCTACAAAACGCAAATAAGACCGTGTTTAGAATATTGCTCACACATCTGGGGTGCCGCACCAAAGCACACCCTAAAGCTGCTGGATTCCATTCAGAAGAGAGCTGTGCGTCTCGTCGGCGACCCAGAGTTGACCCGGAATCTAGATAGTATGGAACATCTCAGGCATGTGGCCGAGATGTCCCTGTTTTACAGATACTTTCACGGCAGATGTTCCCAGGATTTGGTCCGCCTCATCCCTCCCCTGGCAACGCCTGTCAGATACTCACGACAGACGGCAAGAGCGCAGCAGTTCGTCGTACAACTGGAAACACCTAGAACATCGCTGTACAAGAACTCCTTTGTCTGGCGCACTGCATCACTGTGGAACTCACTCCCATGACATCTGTTTCCCCTTAATTACAACCTACAACTATTCAAGAACCGTGTCAATCAACATATTCGCACACGCACCGCTCGTCGACCGCAATAGGATCTCCCTTTAGTGTGTGTGCCACTGCTATAAAAAAATGTTGTGATTTCTTCTGTTGCCTCCTGTTCCTGTAGTACAGCGCTTATCCTCTTTGAATACAGTGAAAGTTGTGCGTCAGCAAATGATGATATATATCGAGTACAGGGACGGTCCAAGGGATGAGCCCTGTGGTACTCCTGCCTCAAGCGTCTTGTACCTGGATGTTTTGCCTTTAATTCTTACATGAATTCTTCTGTCTGTTTGGTAGCTCCTTATGACCTTGATGATCCGGTCAGAGTAGCCTCCTACTATCATATTATAGTACAGCCCCTGATGCCATACTCTGTCGAAGGCTCTTTCTACATCTGGAAAAATTGCCCCTGTCGCTTGGCCGCGACTCTACTACCTATAGCAGTAGTAACTCCGATCAATGTCCCTTCCTGAATCCGTATTGGAAACAAGGGATCGGGTCGAGTTCGTTGGATTTATTGTTGAATCTTCTCAGGGCCATTCTCTCAGCCACATTGGTCACAGCCGAGAGGAGACTGATGGGTCCGTAATTTTCTGGTTAGGTCTTATCCTTTACCTGGTTTAGGTATTACAATCACCTCAGCCTCCTTCCACCTGCCAGGAGAGTGGCCAAGTCTCATCATCGCATTGATGCATTGATGATGTTAGCCGTGCATTGGTTAACAGTAAATTATAACATGATAATGATTCAATAAAACATGCATTCAGCTTGTTTTGTTTCTCAAATGCGCTTTTCATAAATACCAAATTGTCCATGAACCAACCAAAGCCATAACTCTGACTCTTCATTTTCAAAAAATTATTTTAAAACATTAGGGCAAACATTAATTTTCTTAGAACTTATTTAAAAACTTCTTTGCACCATTAATCTAAAATATTATTTTTACTATCGCTTCAGTTTTGTTTCTCTCTAGCACAACCGAACACACATTGTCTTTATTAGTTTGGATGTACAGTCAATCCACGGATCTTAAGATATGATTGTGGTAAATGGTGTAGTAGGGAAAATACGTTCAGCTGCCGATAATTTTGCCTCTTCATTCCTTAAAATTATGTTTGTTTTAAACGAACCACTGCGCTTAAAGAAAGTGGTACAACGAAATAAAATGGCATCATCATTATTAAAAATAAAATGGGTTCTTTCTTTACTTAATATAGTTTGTGAAAGAAAAACACGTACCGAAACTCTTACTTGCAAAAAACGTTATAAGGTTGAAGCACCAGCATTATGTTCAAAAGAGATATATTAGAATAAGCGACATTTGCGGTCCCGACAACAAATTTGGGGACGCTGGACATGAACCTTGAAATAAGGGACTCTTCCGTATAATACGAGATGTATTGGAGGCTAAGCGCTATATCATTCGTAGATTATTAAGTCAGTATCTTCACTCAATACAAAATGGCGGCAATTTTAAAATTATTAAATAACCTTAGGCATACATTTTTAAAGATGCCGGAGATGAAGGCCTTGCACTTTTTGACACATAAAAAGTTTGTTTGGGTTGACACTTAAAAAGTTTCTCTGAGGATGCTCGATGAATTATGTTTCAAATACAGTCAATACTTTGGCAAACGTTTGTTATCATTTGACGTAAATCCAGAATAGAAGGGGGTTCCCTCTCAAGCACCTTTTATTATTGACAAGGACAAAAAATATTATCTTCTATTTACCTGAGTTTTCGGTGTTGTAATGTCTGTGTTGTAATGCCGAAGATAATCCAGACAGAAGAGTAGAATTTTGCGAAAAATGACGGAAAGGATTCATCCTATCTATCTCCCCAACATCCGGTTTAGCAACGAATGTAAATTTTTATTCAATTGTAAAGTCCATAGATAAAATTGTTGATATTGGAGTAACACAAACCTGCATGTTTTTCGGGAGATCCACCCAGTATCGATAAAAAATGAATGTTTGGACTATAATACTAGAAAATCACATCGTAGGACCTCTATTCATCGAATAAATCTTAATAGGAGAATTGCATTTGAATATGTTGAAAAATATCATCGATCGGAGAATCTAAATAAGTTTGATATGGAAATGATATTCCATCAGGATGCATTACTGCAGAAATGTGGGTAACTATTTCGATACCAGTTTCCATTGGCGTTGGATTGGTCGTCAGACTCCTATGGAATGACCGTCTTAGTCTTCAGATTAGACTCCGCTGGACTATTTTTGTATGGAGGTATTTGACGCAAAAGGTGTTAGAAATTGAACGCGCTTCTATTTTGAATGTATGTCAAAAGATACCAAACGTTTCCCAGAATATTGACATCACTGTATTTGAAAATGTTCGTCTAGAAATCTCAGACAGACTTTTGCCAAGAAGTACATGACTTTCATTTCCAGCATCTTTTGAACTGAATGCATCAAATATGTTCTCTTATTTAATAACATTTAAGCTTGAGTCAAGATACAGACATAATATTCTAGGATTATAAAGTATCCGCTTAGAACTTCAAAATGATGTAGCACAAGCCATTAAAAGTTTTATTTGAAAATGGCGCATAGCGGCCATCTTTTATTTGTCAATTTGTCACTGTCGTGTATGTGTATCCCAACTTTCAATTTCCTAATTTGATTCATTAAATTGGAAGGGGGGGACGGACTTTCAAGAAAAACTCCTTTCAAACTGACCAATAACAAATTGCTCTTGCGAGATCAAAGGAATAGACCTAAGATTTTACTTAAACAAAAATAAGGGAGTTAAGGGGCATTTTATTGGCCGAAATATGCTGTTGGTATTGTATAAATAAAATTCATAAGAAATACCTAAAAATCAATAAATAACCAAATAACATAACAGCGAAAATCAGAAATAGATTGGCTATATTGCGTTTATCCTATTTCTGTCATTAAACAGCCCCATCTCACACAAATCCATGTCTGAGGCACGATCCACGAAAACTATTTGTTTGTCTCCAATAATAATTGACTTACGCTTTTTTACGCGATCTTAATTTGTCATTATAATTAATCCTGCTGATGTGTGTTTTAGGCTAGTTAACGGATATAAAAAAATCAATAAATTTGCCGACGTCTTAGCCTACTTTACGATGCATCAATGGAAGTTCAAAAATGACAACATTCAGTCGCTGTGGAAGAGAATGAAGAAACACGACAAGGAGCTTTTCGAGTTTAATATCGAGAAACTGAACTGGGACTTATATTTTTACACCTATACACGAGGTAAAACACCTAAGTTAATATATAGTTTCAGTATTTAGTATCAATGTTAGTAGATGAAATAGTATTTTTCAGCCATATAAATAACTTCGTACTCATCCTCTATAAAATTGTGGATATTATTCGTAGCAGGAGAAGAATTTGTGTAGCAGTTTGAGATTTTGAACTGATTTTTGTTTTATCTGAATCGGTTATGGCTCATGACTTCAGCTGCTGCTTCTAAGTGAGAAGTGACCCATGTATACTTTTGTTGTAACTTACCAAATCACAACAAACTAGTTTTTCGATTTTTTGGGTCCGTGTTCCTCACGGATCCTTGTGAGGATGATCATGTAGACAATTCCGTCTTCAAGCTTCTTATTAGCTTGCTCCAATTTCAAGATTTTTCTCTCTGTGGAAGAAAATGAACAAACATGATAACGAGTTTAATATCGAGAAGCTGAACTGGGACCTATATTTTTACACCTATATATTTAAGTTAATATATAGTTTCAGTGTTTTGTATCAACATTAGTAGATAAAATAGCATTTCTGTATTGCACCATTTTTCAGTCATATAAACAACTTCGTATTCATCCGCTATACAATTCTGGAGAATATTCATACCAGGAGAAGAATTTGTGTTGAGATCTTGAACTGATTTTTGTTTTATCTGAATCGGTTTTGGTTCAATGATTTCAGCTGCTGCCTCTAAGCAATCCAAGTTTTTCTATTTTTTGGGTCAGTCTCCCTCATGTATCCTTGTGAGGATGGTCATGTAGACAATTACGTCTTCAAGCTTCAAGATTTATTTTTTCTCTCTTTGGAAGAAAATGAAGGAACATGACAACGAGTTTAATATCGAGAGACTGAACTAGGAACTATATTTTTACACCTATACATCTAAGTTAATGTATGCTTAGTGTCAGAATGCAATACCAACGTCAGTAGATAAAATAGCACTGTTTTCAGTCATGTAGAAAACAATTCTCTTTAACATGTTCATTCTCCATATAATTGTAGCAGGAAGAGAATAAGTGTAGTGGGTTGGAATTTTGAATTGATTTTTGTTGCATCTGAATCAGTTTCGGTTCAATGATTTCAGTTGCTGCCTCAAAGTAATCAATGTATATTTTCGATCTGTCATCGAATTACAAAAACTAGTTTTTAGAATTTTTGCGTAATTTAGATTTTTTTTGGAGTTTTCCAAAACGGCCTGTCCACCCCTGTGACCTGTAAGATCTATTGTAGCTCTCTCTGTTTGTAGAGCACCTCATCTAGTTTTGTATCTCTGATTATACTCTATAGCCTTGATAATGACTCCTCAGCGTGGCATTTAGCAACTGGATTGATTTCGCCCATTTCTTTGAAAGCATCCTCACGATACCTCACAGTAGCATAGAACGTGGGTGGCGGTTTCCTCTTCTTCTTGACGGAACCTATTTAGGGTTTCATCTGCCAGACCCATCAGACTTAAATGTCTTTTCAGTCGACAATGGCCGATCAATAAACCTACCATCATTCTAATAGCCTTTCTATGAGCATCGCTTAGGAACTATTAATGAATTCCTTGGCTTATTTCTGTCCTGGTTGGATTTTCTGACACTTCGTCGCTACCCATTTTATAACGTGTGTCTTAAAAGTACACCTGGTCACCCCATAAAAGGGATCAGGTCCCACAAAAGATCCCGACGAGCCTGCTTTGAAAATTTCATCGCCTCTTTCTTTGCCCCTGTAGCCTTCGTGCCCCTTGA
>MU182860.1:153412-177390 GCA_016904865.1 Pissodes strobi
CATTTTTTAAATTTTTGTAACCAACCTCTCGCCCATTTAATATTCTTTAATATTAATGCTTTTAATTTGCATACTTGAAATTTGGAATTTTTAAAAAATTCTGAGCTTTTGCGAACTCATGAATAAATTGCTTCCGTAATTTTCAAATTACCTGCGATTTTTTTTCCGTTTTCCCCACTTACTGATTGAATAATTACAATCATCACAGTTCGTAACTTACTCAGGTACTGTAACTTATATATCCCAACCCATTTAATGTTTTTTTTTAATGAAATGAGATAATAAACTATACTTTCATTAACATTATTTACAAAAAAAGAATAAAAAAGTAGATATAAAAGAAACGCAATTTCGTAATATATACTTTTTTAAGCAACAACATTAATATATTTTAAATCTGTTGCAAATTTGAATGCAGTCTTATAAAAATGATTTTTGATCAAAATTGGCTTTTAATTTAATTGCCTCTAAAGTCTTGTGTTCATGTAATGAATTGGCATTTTCAATCACTAAATTTGAACATTTCTCTTTTAGTATTACAAAATGAATGAATATGCATATTTTGAATTTATACAAATTATTAACATTAAAATAACATTTTGGTCTGTATATATTTGTTGTAGGTTTCAATATAGGCGGTGTTTTATTCCTGGCTTACTTTGAATTGTTCGCAGTGGCAATAAGGATGAAATTTGGAATAGATTAATTCCTAAAATAATAAGGGAATGAAATGGAATATTAAAAAAAATTCCGGTTAAAAGTGATAATATGATTGGCCGATTTTTGATCCAGATCTATTATAGGGCATTCCGAAAAAAGTTAATTTAATGAAATATTTATGTTTAAATGACTTACTGTGACGTGTTTTTTAGTAAAACACATTAACAATTTGTCCAATATTAAAGATAATTTATGCAATTTAATTACATATTATATTTAAATAATTCTTAAAATTAAATTAAATGTTCCCATAAAAATCGAAATAAACAATTGTTGTATCATCAGCAAACAATGTCACACTACCATTTAATACTTTATGAAAATAATTCATATTTATATAATTTTTCTGTTATAAAAATATATCTAAAGGTTTTCTGAGCATCATATTACGATCTACTGTATCAAACGTCTTACACAATTTTTGGAGATATTTTAATATAACGGGTCTAATATATTAGGGCTAGAGTTTAAGTATTTCTTCAAAAACGCTCTCCACACAAGGAATTGCGAACCTTTGAACAATATTTAATATATTAAGCAAGTATATCGGTCTTATGTAAAATACAATGAAAATGGAATTGAGAAAATGAATCGAACTCATTTAATCGAATCACAACTTTCCGAACTCAGTTCTTCGAATCTCAATTAATCGAAACGGTAAGTTATTCAAAAGCTCATTTCAATGAAACTTGAACCTGACTTAATCGAAAGGACAAATTAACTGAAACACCGCTTTTGACTTATATATTATAGTAATGATTATAAAGCATTAAAATAATTGAATAATTAGTTGGAGGAATAACGCTGAATAATTGCTTCGCGCAAGCCAGTGTAACCTAAAACTAACCCTCAACGCTAACGAACCGAAACTAATCAAAAGATATATTTAACGCTAGCTCCTTTTGGCTTCTTAATTAATTACTGCATAAAGTTAAAAACGTCTCTGATTTGAGATTGTAGATTTCTTGTTAAGTGGTTTAGTTTTAAGAAAAAGTTAAATAATCAAATTAAATAATTTTCTTTGACTGTTAGGATGAAGCCCAACGTTGCACATAAAATGCGCCTTTTTGCTGCATTAGCCGCATCTTCTTTCAGCGGCATTATAGGCAATCAGATAGTTGCGGCCATCAAATCTTATGTTTTGGTTGGGCTGACTAGTTAGTAAGTCCCAGGCGATTAATATTCTAAAATCAGAAAAGGCCCTTAGAACTGAATTGATTTTGAGGGTCCACTTTTCTCATCAAAAGCCCAGCGCAGCGTTTGAAACCGAAACATCGACCAGTTAGGCAAAAATTGGCCACCACCACTTTTTTTGACGTATTTTATTCCTATTCCTATATGATGAAACAGCCTGATCCCTTATTGTAATTTGCTACTGGTTTAGGATGTGGAACTATAATTTTTTCTTGTGCATCTCTTGAGTATCTCGTACATATTCCTCTATCTAAGGTGTC
Organism: Pissodes strobi; assembly: GCA_016904865.1. NCBI lineage: Eukaryota > Metazoa > Arthropoda > Insecta > Coleoptera > Curculionidae > Pissodes > Pissodes strobi. The sequence goes on from MU182860.1 coordinate 155,587, forward strand.
GTAATTTGTTATGCACGTAACCACCTTGTTGTTTATCCATTTCATAAAAGCTGCAGTATGAATATATCTGTCTGATGTTTGTAATATCCGCTAGGTTGCTTTTTCATAAACTTCTTTTGATATTCGAAACCAGCTGAGTTTTAAACCAGTTTACGAAGTTTTTCCTGTTCATATTGTCATGATAATTCCCCGTTTTTAATCCCCCTTTCGAATATTAAATTCGCGCCCTTGATAAAGCCATCTTTGAACCACAATATAACGATGACCTTAAAAAATAAAAGATAACTCAATTTCAATCAAAAATATTTGAAATCATTCTACCAGAACATAAATTTAATATAATAAGTAATGTTCCATGCACATACATCTATCATATTGCCCTGATGCTTATGAATTTTTTTAATGAGAAAAAAAATCAAAAATCATTTGGATTGTTTGGGAGGTACGGGCTTTATAAGGTCTCCCAGAAATTGATGGCGGAACAATATTATGACCTTCATAATCTGTGATAATCCTTAAATACGTCAAATTAATATTTTGCATTCCTAGGCTATATATTACTTATATTGCTTGGCTGCGATTTTTTTAGAGATCCGCGAGGGAACTCTGAAGGGCCATAGCTTCCAAACTGTCCGATTAGATCTACTTTTTTAAATTTGTTTGTACTTTTATAAACTGATAAAAATATGGAACAGACGTAATTATGAAGATTTACAAGGCGCCTGTTTTTATTTTAAAAAAATCTAAAAATATAACAACATATTTTTACCTTCACTGGTTTTTCTTAAATCCGTGTGCTTGGTGTCATCTTGCCAGCTACTACGAAATGATCCCTTGGTAAAGTTGCACGTCTCGTCAATGAAAACTGGAGTAAAACCTTCCGGACCCAAATTTCTATTTTTGATATACTCCCTTAAAAAATTTATGGGTAAAATTTCTCTTAGCTGAAACCAGTTATATAAAAAAATTTTTATATGAAAGCCTCCCTTAAGACAAAATTTAAAAAAAATTTCTGCGGAAATGCATTATTATCATTTTTCCTACTTTAGAATAACTGAAACCAGTTATATAAAAACATATTTCTGCTTTACCTTCTAAACACTTTTCTATACATAAACACACGTAAAACTTGTTGCGGAAATATATCATTCTTTATTTTTAATAGAATATTATAACCTTCAGAATAACTGAAATCAGTTACATGAATGCATATTTTTGTTTCACATTTCAGACATTCTTCTAAACATAAACACACAAAAATATCCATGCGGAAATTCGTCATTTCCATTTTTTCATAGAGAAAGGCTTGCGCTTCGCGATTGCGTAGTGGCTTAAACTAACCAAAGCTAACCCAAACTAACCAAAGCTAACCCAAACTAACCAAAGCTAACCTAAACTAACCAAAGCTAACCCAAACTAACTCAAAATATGAAAATGACTTATTTCCGCAAGAAGTTTTTTGCGGTATTATGTTTAGAAAAAAATTTGAAATGTAAAACAGAAACATGCTTTCGTGTAACTGATTTCAGTTATTCTAGAGTCGAAAAAATTAAAATGATGCATTTCCGCGGATTTTTTTTTATAATTTTGTATTTAGGGAAGTTGCTCTATACTAAATAAACAAACATTTTTTACATAACTGATTTCAGCTAAGCGAAAGTTGATCCAAATTTATTTATGGATAATATCTGGCAAGTACAGGGTTATCCAACGAGAACTAGACAAGGCGATTTTTTGACTTTCCCTGTACTTTTATAAAAAAACTGAAATAGCCGTCTTATGTAATTTTCTCCCGCGAATTCGGATATGTTCAGCAAAAAACAATTGAACATCAAATAAAAGTGCTAGGGGTCACTTTGCTATTTTTTTAAATGGGATGCCATATTTTTAATGTGCTTATCCGATTTCTCATATAAATTTTGATCTAAAATGATGGATTTTTAATTTAAAAACACCTTTTTTCTTCAGTTTTAAATTCGGAAAATGTTCGTCTACCGTACGATTAATACCTGATAGATGGATACCCGTTTCACCTGTTCAACCTTTAACCTGCTTTAAAGCGGCCGTCAGTCAGACCAAATAATCAACTTTCAAATTTCTATACTATATTTTTCACGAATTAGTTACAAATAATGAAATATTCTTTAGAAGAACGACTAAGTGTAATAAAATTATATTACAAAAGTGGAGAGAATGCTCAACAAACACAAACAACATTTTTTGAGAGTTTCCAGAGACACATTTCAGTAGATACAATTCTCAGAATTAAGACCCTATTTGAAGAAAGCAAGACATTGAAAGATAAGCCAAGAAATATGAAAAGACAGAATAGAAAGAATCGAGCCATTGTTCAATATTTTATTATAAATCCGAAGATTTCTATTCCGCAAGCGGTACGAGAAGTAAGGTATGGTCCAGAACTCCGGAGAGTAAGTTATGGAACAGTTCACAGAACTTTAAAAAAAATGTGGTCTAAAACCATATTGCATCCTTCCCGTTCAATACTTAACACAGCATCAAAAGGAACTTCGATTTCGATTTGTTGCTTCAATGCTGATGAGAGAGCAAGACGAAGATTATAATTTATATAATAAAATTCTATGGACTGACGAAGCGTCATTTACAACATCGGGGGTATACAATCGGAAAAATACAAGATACTTGGCAGCAGTTAACCCTCATAGATATGAAATGATGGGTCTGGTGTTATATAAGCACTGTCGATTTTAAAGATTTTTTTGGGTTCAATGGAAAGATTACATCAAATGGAACACATTAATGCAAAAAACTTTGCGGATGAAACACTTTTGACGCCAAAAATTGAAAAAGAAATTTTATAAATGAGTGACATTTAAATGCGAAAACTCTCGCAATATGACGTTAATGATGACAATTTACTTGCAATGTTGTCAGACTTGGCTAACCTTCTTGATTTTCAGGTAAGCAAATTGCCAGGAGCATGTTTCATATAGTAGAATAACAACTTGTGAAATATGTTATATATGCTGTGGTGAAAGTAACTAAACAAGCGCGCAACCGCAGCTAACCCAAACTAACCAACACTAACCAAAACCAACCCACACTAATCCACACTAACCAAGACTAACAAAAACTAACCCTAATTAACCAAAGTGGAGAGACAAGCGCGCTACGCGCGCTTTTCTCTTCGCTGTTCCATACTAAGCAAAACCAACCCAAGCTAACCCAGACTAACCAAAAACTAACCCAAACTAACCAAAATTAACCCAGACTAACCCTAACTAACTAAAGTAAAAAGAACAGCGCGCTGTGCGCATGCGCTTTTATATTCGCTATCCCAAACTAAGCAAATCCAACCCAGACTAACCAGAACCAACCCATACTAACCAAAGCTAACCCAAACTAACCAAAACTAACCCAAACTAACCCTAATTTACCTACCCCAAACTAAGCAAAACCAACCCAGACTAACCAAAACTAACCCATACTAACCCAAACTAACCAAAGCTAACCCAAGCTATCCCAGACTAACCAAAACTAACCCAGACTAACCCTAATTAACCAAAGTAAAATGGCAATCGCGCTACGCGCGCTTTTCTCTTCGCTATCTCGAACTAAGCAAAACCAACCCAAGCTAACCTATACTAACCAAAACTAACCCTAATTAACCAAAGTAAAGACAAGCGCGCTACGCGCGCTTGTCTTCTGTGCTCCAGATTAAGCAAAAATAATCGAAACTAAGTTTAATTAGCCAAACAAGCGCATTGAGACGAGCGCGCTACGCTCTTGACCAACCCCGCCCATCACAAAATCAAAATGAACCCAAAATAACAAAACAAATGCACTACGCGTGATACTCTCTTAAACTAATCCAAATGACCTTTTAAATTTGTACCTATTTCAATAAACTAAATAAATTAGTTTATATGACTTATTATTAAAAGTGACCCACTTCTAGCGTAACATCTAATTCTAATAAATCATATATTCGAATTATTGTTATTTTATTAAACAAAGCCATTAAGAATCATGATTTAAAAGAAGTTTTCGTCCCATGGTACTTTTGAAACATATTCAACACGAGGCTGTTATATTTTAGAACCAAATAGAAATTACATTTGGCAACATCTATCCGTACAAAAGCCAGCTGAGACGTGCTAAGCCAAGGCCACCTATACTATAGAATACAGAAGATGGTCTTGGCTAAGAAATAGTCATGTTGACGTTTATCTCATAAATATTATATTATCGTTTTAAAGTGCAAAAAAACAGTTTTATTTGCAATTTTTAAGAAAAGAAGCTTTATATTATGTTATTATTAACCTTCTGCGACCGTACCTCAGGACAAAGTGTACTGGAATTGTGTTTATTAGCAAAAAATGTATGTTAAATTTAATTTTTTATTTTAAATTTATTTTGCGAAAATGTGCTTCATCCGCAATTTTTTTTGCGTTAATGTGTCCCATTTGATGTAATCTTTCCATAAAACCCAAAATAAGCGTCAAAATCGACGGTGCTTATATGACACCAGAACCTTAATAAAGTATCACCTAATGGTGAAGGTAAGAAATTTCAAGTATTGGTACAAATATTGAATATATTCTCCGAATTCAAAGGTACAATAATTACAAACTAAAAACGAAGCATTTAAAACAATAACCATTTAAGATGGTGGATATAATAGGGACACTTCTTTGAAAATACCTCCGCCACTGAATTATTTTTTATCGATTATTTTCAACCAACTAAAATGACCATTGTCCCAAAAATTTCAAAAATGGGCGTGAGTTCAAATAATAAACTAGCAGTCATGTGGTAATTGTTTTTCTTTCACCTTAACGTCTAATATTTTGACCAAAACTTAAAATTTGTAACCTCCGCCATTGGATTCTTTTTATCTTCATTACTTTTAATCACCTAAAATGACTATTACCCCAAAAATTTCAAAAATGGGCGTGCGTTCGGATAGGAAATAATTACCGAAATGGTGTCCCGAATTATATTTTTCAAATATTTTGTAATTTTGGTTTTTGCGGTCTTTTGCTTGGAAGACATACCGGAAGCGTAATCCTGGTCTAATTTTATCCCATTCTTCTTTATATTTGCGATTGTTGTTGGGCTCAATTTTGATGCATCTGCAGCTCGTTGTATCACATTCTCAATTTGAAATGCGATTCCGTTTCGAATTCGTTCCTTTTTCAGTTGAAAAACTCTTCTTTTGTAATACCATTTTGAATATAGGCTTTTCACCTCACAACAATTTCTTCATGGAGATCGTCGCCGGATCGTTCTTCGGGTTAGTTTGGGTTAGTTTGGGTATAAAATTGTCAGCTGCTATTGTTCATTATACCTATTATATATTTTTCTCGGCATTATCTAAAACGTTTCGAAATAACTTTCGACAAACCAATGTTTTTGATTGACAGTGCCGGATGCTTCACACAACCAAGCATATAAAAATGAATAATCATCGGACACCAATTTGTTTTCAAAAGTTTCTTGTCACCGCCGCGCGCGAAATAGTATATTTCATTACCAGTCCGGAAACTAGGCTTTTCCGGTGCGCGCACGACAGTTTCTGGTGTGAGGCGTAGCCGAACACCGGAAGTCGTGCAAGCACAGGAAAAGCTGTTTCTGGACGTGTAATGAACGATATTTTTCATAATACCTCTCTGAAATCAAGACATAAACATAAAATTATTATAATTTTACGTATCCAAAATCATGTCAAAATGCATTTTGTATTCAAATGAAAGCAAACGTCAAACTTGCAAGACAAGCAAGACAGGTATTTATCTAATATTCATCAAGCGTTGCTATGGAAATGTGTTTGTATGCTTTGTTGTAATTGAATAGGCAGCTAATTTTGAAGTATTTGTGACAAGGAATGTCAGAATAAATAAAATAATTTTACTTAAAATTAGACTATTGACGCTAAAATGTACTAGATTAATCTTGTAGACTGCATCGCTGTATAATTTTAACCCAATTTATTATACTTTATGCATATTCTGTGACTAAATAACTGCAAATTTAGCACTTAAAATCAGGGATCGGGAAAACTTTTCCCGCTCCCTAATTAGGGACCGGGAAAATTTTTCCCGTGCCCGGACCGAAAAGATTTACTTTCTTTGCTCTACAGACACGTCGAAAATTATAGTTTTCAGAGAGGTATTATGAAAAAACTTAGACATCCTGCTTTTGATAGAAGAAAATCCCAAACAATCCACCAATCAGCTTGCTTTGGATCATGAAATTGATAAAAAATCTGTACGAACCATTCTTCGTACTGAGAAAATGTTTCTATATACCAAGTTAATATTGTACAAGTACTTTGTGACATTGACTGTGATTGAAAACTAGAATTTTGCGAACTAATGACTATACAGATTGAAGAGAACCCGTATTTTTCAAACAATATTGTTTTTTCGGATGAAACGACCTTTACACTACACGGAGTGGCCAATAAACAAAATTACCCTTACTGGGCGCGAAATAACCCAAACTGCTATGAAGAACTGCATACTGCTCCCAGAAAAAGTTAATGTCTGGGCTGGATTGTTTCCGGGACATCTATTTGGACTCTTTTTATCGAGGAAAATTTGACCGATGAACGAGATCTCCAGCTTCTTTGGCAAGAAATGGTTCCAACTATAAATGCAATTTACCTCCCGATATTAACTTAACCTGGTGTCAGCAAGATGGAGCTCTTCCACATTTTACTCGTGAAGTTAGAGAATTTTGGATGTCACGTTCCCAAATCGATGGATAGGAAGAAGAGGGTCTATTGAATGGCCTTCACGGTCCTCCGATCTTTCGCCATTAGATTTCTTTTATTGAGGCCACCTGAAAAACAATGTTTATCGAAACAAATCCAATAATTTAGAAGTTTTAAGAATTAAAATTTTAGATGAAAGTGAGAGGAAATGGTTTTAAATACCCAAAGACATTTTTGCCATAATTTATATCATTAGATATCAGTTAGTAAATAGTGGATATTTTCAACATTTATTAAAAAGTAGAGCCGTTGTTCATTGATTTGTTATACCGTTTTTTTTTAAGTTAACTTATTAAATTGTTTCTTGAAATTTATTTTGTGTTTTGCAACTGATCTAAATGTGATGATATCTAGGAAACTAATGAATTTAGGCATAAAGTATGGTTAATAAAAAATGTTCAAAATTAACTGGACAGTCAAAATAATTAATAATATAGTGGGTGTTCCATTAAAAAAAAATTGAGCGAGTCGGCTAGTACTCGAGACACTGTGTAAACATAAAATATGTCCTATAGTTCTGTATTTCAGTAGCGACTAGCTTTTTAGAAGCGCCACTTGAGTCGTTGCAATCGCGGCCGTCCTGGATTAGCTTGCTCCTCAATGCGCATGGGTTATGATGCCACATCGGTTTACACATTTCCGTCCCCACATTTCCGTCCCATTTGCAGAGATTTACCCTCATACCGTCGCGTAAGTTGTTTACACATCAAAAAATATAACTATCATTCTCCACAATTTTGTGGGAGACCCTGTATATTCCAATTTATTACAGATATGTAGATATTTAAAAGCTCTAGAACTTTTATATGACCTTTCTTGACATATTTCGAAATAAGCGACCGTTCTAATAATTTTTCGTAACCCTGTATATGAATTTGTGTTATTTGCAAGTGAATTAAGAATGTTGAGTAGATATTTAGCAATGGGGTGTGTTGGTGGATTTATTTATATATACAGTTTACTATTGGACGTAAAGGTATAATTAGTTTGTGTATTTTTGGTACTTCATAAAAATTAGGTTTTGGTGTTGATGTCAGTTTAAATCTTCCTATATCGTTGACATTTTGTGTTTTTTGATATATTGTTTATCTGTCTTTCAGTACGCATTTGACAACATTGGGAGATAAGTTATCTCAGCAGCGGTGTTGTCTCTAGTCAAGCGATTCTTGGATGAATTTATCATGCATGCGTAGTTTTTCAGCTTCGTATAAGGGCCACTAAATTAGCACTTGTGCCATGTACACCCTGAGACCAGAGCCGAAGCGACATTATTCAAAAAGTCTAGAGAAAAAGGTTACAATTTGTCAAAAAAACTTTACATGAAACACTTTGGAAATTCTGTCCGTCATTGCTCTATGATGGAGAACTAAATCATCCATTCATTTCTGTCGGCAAATGCTTTCCTGAAGGTATTTTCAGTTTTAAATTATGACAAGTAAATATGACTTTGGTTAATCCATGACAAGGTACAACGGTATTTGGTGTTGTACAAAACAGGAAATTTTGTCAAATTAAACAATTTTTTTATATTTTTCCTCCTTCATCTTCCAAACGAGCGAATATTTTCAATTTCAGTTTTCACCACCTTCTGTTTTTCCGAAAAATATCACATGATATGACACCTACATCAGTTTTTGTTTAATCCCTCAAAAATATCGAAAATGAGACATTCTGTACAAAAAAATCGTTTATAAAAAGGCTGAACGATAAATTTTGATTCAGAAATAGATGTTCGAAGTGAGCCGATGAGGTGAGAAAGCATTGTGTTAACTCTTAGCGTCAGTTTTAAAACTGGTGCTAAAAATCTGTTGCGTCTGCTGGAAATGTTATTACGACCGCACTGCTATTTAAACAAATATTACTATCAGGTCGTACCGCATCAGCTGTACTAGAACTCACATCATACACGTTGCACAGTAACCTAGACGGAGACGGACAGACAGATACATGAAGGAAGCATATTATGTATACGCATACATGATAAATCCATCCAAGAACCGCGTGGTTGGAGATAACACCGCTGAGATAACTTATCTCTCAATGTTGTCAAATACGCTAAATTCATCTCATAGTGTGCTGTGAAACTGCGGTCCACCACACCCTGTTGATTGTTGATTGTTGATATGTAACAATAATATCGAGATAATGATGAACTGTTGATTTCTTCCGTATTAATTATTTGATTTTGATTTTAGTTTGGTTTCGTGGTATTTCGTGTAACTTTAAAGTAAGTTTTTGAATTTTTCATATGGTTTTTGCAGCTTAAGGTAGAGAAAAGTGACAGTTTGTATTTAGATGTAATAAGATGCAACTCTTGTCGATTTAGATCGGCCTTATTTATTTGTAGTTCTAAATATAGCATATCTGTGCTGAACCAGCCGAGGATAAATAAAGTATGTATGTAATGGAGGCATGTACATATCTATAAATTCAGATAGTGAGGTCTGATGCAGTGACATCGTTATTAGAATTCTAATAATTATTCATCTTAAATATCTCGAGTTTTTTTTTTATAGTTGCGCAATCATTCCACCTTCGGTCTATACGGCCTCTTCAACCGAATGTCCAGTTCTAAATTAGAATTTTTATTGTGAAACTATACTAATGTAAATTCAGAACAAAAATTAATTTCCTTTATTTGAGTAAAACAATATCTGAGCATTAATAAAAAAAATGTAATATTAGTCTAGTTTAATATGAAACTGTTTAGTCATTTTGGCATTTTGGTTACGTTCATGACATCATAAAAAACCTACACGAAGATTTTTTATCGTTAACCCAAATCCATCAAACTCGGTTAACGAGATGGTTATTTTTGACTTTGATGTGTGTGTCTCCCCTTTCCCCTTGAAAAAGGATTAGCCGCACTTTTTGAACTCAAAACTTCTTTAGGCGACTAGAAAAAACTGACAATTTTTTCATCATCTGCGCTGGCAAGTAAGGAAATATTTATATCGACAAATCGATTTTTTAAATTTTCTGGACAAATGACTTTTTCTGATCGGAAGCTTATACTTTCGAACCTACTGAATTCGACAATGATTACCGTTTTCTATAGAAACTGTTAATTTTTGAAATATGATTTTTTTTTTTTAAACTAGTACGGTTTTTTTTACAATTTTTTAGCTCAACTTTGAGCGCCAATGAAAATTTAAAATACGCTCTAAGAACCTGATAATTTCAGAATTTATAGTCAGTTCTGGTCTATGCAGTTTTGAACTTTTTTTTTGGCAAAAATTTTGTGGAAAACTGGAAAGGCAGATCGAATCTAGAAAAAATGATAATTTTTTCGTCATCTACGCTAGCAAGTTAGTTAGTGAACACATTTCCATTGAGTTTCAATTTTTCGTTTTTTAAAAAACCTTTTCAGGACATTTTTTCGAATAAGTCAAAATATGGTTTGCAGATTATCTTGAAACATTTTTATTTATACCGTGACATTTTTATTTATACCATGACTAAAGGGCATCCTCTGACACAAAAAAACAATGTAAAGTGTGAATAGTTTAAAAAAAAAAATGTTAATTGGGTGCTATTTGGGCACCTTTATAAAATTCGTTATAAATTCCATTTAAATCAGTATTATGCCCATGTTACCCCGTATTTAGGCAATACAAGTATAATTAGACCCGGTACAAACAATTTTTTTTGTTATTATTATTTTTAGGGAATAAAACTCAAAATTAAGTAAAATAGTACTTATGTTAGTAAAAAAAACTCTATAAATTAAATGAAACATTTCTGTAGAAAAATGAAAACAATATAATAGGTTGTCCAAACTAAACCTAAACTGCAAAAAAACTAAACATCATCCGGATCAAATCTGCATCAGAGTCATCAAACACTTCATAAGGTTCATCTTCCGAATCTTCACATCGCTCGCAAGTAAAGTAAGGATCTTTGCTGGCGTTATTACAAAGACCGCATATCCATTTTCGACATTGTGTGCACTTTATCCATTCTAAAAGGCCCTTAGATTAGTTAGACAAATTCCACATTTGGCATTAATGTCGCTTCTCTTTAGTCTTTGTCTTTTTTCGACTGGCAACACGATTTTTTTCTTTGGCTTCTTGCCTTTGTTTAGAGCAGCTAGACTTAAACCTGAAGTAGATGCATCCTCAGTGATAGTTTCGTCGATGCCCCCAGAGGCTTCATTGGCCGGACTTGGCGAATCTCTCGGTTCAGGAGTTGGTGTATCTTTCTTCTTTGGCTTCTTGCCTTTCATAAGAACAGCTAGAGTTAAACCTGAAGTAGATGCACCCTCAGTGATAGTTTCTTCGATGCCACCAGAGGCTTCATTGGACGGAGTTGGTGAATCTCTTGGTTCAGAAGTTGGCGTATCTGTAGCTAAATTTTTACCCGGTTGGATTTTTTTACCGCTCTTTCTCTTTTGACTATCGGAGCCTATACCCCGATGTTCTTCAAGAAGATCGATGAGAGAAGCATCTAAGCTTCTACCAACAGTTTCGTTGTCTATTAAAACACCGTCGAGCACTTGAACTGGATCAGGAGGATATAAACCAGTTGCTCTGAAACCTGATATTAGGTTTTGTCCTATTTTATCAGACACTGCTTTCCATAATTTGGAAGCAACAGTGGGAGGTTTCCGGGATACCGAGTTTCCTTCCTCCAGTTGTCCAAAATTTACCTCCACTTGGCCTTCATTGGGCGGAATACAGCGACATCAAGCGGCTGTATAAGATGCGTTGCGTTGGCCGGAAAAGGGGTCATAATATATGGTTTTCCCTGCAGGATTCAATTACTTTGGGAGAAAAATGGCTCGCTAAGTTGTCTCCCACGACAATAGTTGTTGAGCCCGGTGCCCGAGTTGAGTTGATACGTGGTAGCAGAATTTTGAAAAACCACATTTCAAAAAGATTCATATCACACCACCCGCTTGCACTGTTTGCATATTTAGTTCCTGGAGGACCCCCTCGACTCCAATTTTCGTACATATTAGTGGCTTTATATACAACCATTGGGGGAAGCAGATCCCCTCTAGCAGTGCCACACACCATAATGCTAATAGCGGTACGTGAATAACTCTGTACTCTTTCGACCCTTTTTGTGCTGCGTGGAACAACAACTCTTTTGGCTCCGGGGTCATCTGTTATATTTGTTTCGTCATAGTTATATATGTTATAATATTCTACATCAGCAAGAGCCTCTTGAATATTATTGAAAAATGTCATAATATCGTCCTTATCAGCAAACGCTCTAGACCACTGCCAGTCGAATTGGCAAACGATTCCTGGCAATGAAACTATTCAGGAAATCATCTCCTGGGAGATTGTTTTTAACTATTCTAACAATCTTTCCTTGTTTTTCAAGATATTTTCCGATTAGCATTGCTAATCGGAAAATATCTTGAAAAACAAGGATTAGCATCCTTACGTCATACCTAGTTAACGGGAATCCTCAACTGGCAACAATTCCAAGAGTATCCGTAATGGTGGCCTCTTCGTGGTTCGATAGAACTCTAGGGTGACCAACTGGGTTCACATTTCTGCCAAGCAGCTTCCGCCGAAGTGTGGCCCGAGGGACTTTAAATGTTGCCGCGGTTAATTGCTGGGACATTCCGGCCCTAACGGCCGCCACTGCATCTTGGATTTTTTCTTCGGTATAATTTCTGAAATTTCTTGACCCTGGGATCCTTTCGTAGTTTCGTACCATTTTTAGTTAATGTTTACTTGTAGCAAACGAGAAGCAACTGAAAAAAAAATAAAAAAAAACAATTAACAAAATAATAATAATAATAATGACAGGGGTAATGAAAATTTTATACTTATCGACAAATCAATTTTTAAAAATTTTCTGGACAAATTACATTTTCTGATCCGAAACTTATACTTTCGAACCTGCTGAATTCGAAAATGAATACCGTTTTCTATAGAAACGGTTAATTTTCGAAATATGATTTTTTTAAAAACAAATTAGTGCGGTTTTTTCAAGGTTTTTTTTTTACAATTTTTAGCTCAACTTTGAGCATCAATAGAAAATATAAAATACGCGATAAAAACCTGATAATTTTACGATTTGTAAAGTCATTTCTGCCCTATCGAACAATGCGATCTGCAGTTTCCTACTTTATTTGGTAATATTTTTGAATCGCAATTTTTTGAGGGTCTGCAGCTTTGAACCTTTTTTTCGCAAAATTTTTGTAGAAAACTGGAAATTCAGAATAACTAAAGAAAACCTGATAATTTTTTGGTCATCTACAGTGACAAGTTATTTAGTGAATACATTTTCATTGATTTAAACATTTTCGATTTTTTGAAGGAACGCAAGGAAAATTTGATATCGACAAATCGATGTTCCTGATCCGAAACTTATAGAATAGAATAGAATCGAAGGGAGATGGCGCTGGTACCTTCCTCTGCCACTGCAACCTATGCAGGTTTATTGCAGCACTCCGAACCATGCCTAGAGGACCTCGTCCAGTCTGGTCTTCCTAATCAGGCTCCACAAATGGAGTACCGGCTTTTCCATGTACCTTGCAGGTCTGGGTTTGTCTCTCCTAGCCTTGCATACCTGAGCCTGCAGAGAGCCTCACACTCGCACCACACGTGTTTTGTAGTTTCCTCCTCCTGACAGAACCTGCAAGGGCTATTATCTGCCAGGCCGATCTTTACCATGTGTGTGTTCATTCTATAGTGCCCCGGCAGCTGACCCACTAATATTTTTATCGTCTTGCGACTCTTAAGTAGATCTGCCGTGAATTTTGGGGAGCCGTGTTTTATGAACTGGTTGGCCCATAATTGCCCCGGTGTTTGTAACCACCAGTTTAGAATTTGTTTATCTATCCAGCTTTTAACTGCTGTTTTGAACTACGTTGGGGTTTGGAACCTTCGGCAATATGCACTAAAACAGAGTTTTATCCACAATACCGAAACAGAATTTTTGCACTCGACGCGCGTTTCGCTAACCATGTCAGCATCATCAGGAGATGATTAAAACTGTTTTAATCGCTTTCCAGGGTACTGGGATCGATCCGCGACGTCTACAAGAAACTTTTTTTAATTTGATTTAGTTTTTATTATTTCTTTGTTGAAGTTTTCACCTCTCTCGTGCGGTCTTAAGCATATACCGCAATTTTTCATTTTCATTAATATTGTGGTTAAGAGCCATTGTTTTTCTCAAAAAGTGTAATTTTGGATAGTTGTTTAAAATTATATACAATTGATTATAATTTAGTGCTCAAGCTTACTTTAACGATTGCTTTTTAATAGTTTTAATAAATATTGTATCTTCTGCTAAGGTGTAACGTGGAAAGCATTTTTTTAAATGCACGTACTCTAATGTAAATATTTATATACCATGCTGCAAATTTATTCTCTGTCACTAGCTCATAATAGAAGCCTCTAATCTCCGGGCCACTAAAGACACTAAGTGATATTTAATGAAAGGGACTACATCTTTATCTCAAAATTTCAAACCCAGCATTTAACTGCCTCATCCCAAAAATATTTCAGTGATTTTCTGTTAAATCCGACAGGTGGCATACCTTACTCAAATTGGTTTTTTACCTTATAATGCCACACAAATCATCATTAACACCAATTGAACATACACATCTTTGCTGTTAGTTTTTGGTTTCCCTTCTGCCACCTAACAAAGGCTTTTGATTGTGTGTTACATGATGTACTATTTCGAAAGGTTGAACATTACTGTTTTGATGACATCAGTCTAATGCTGATTAAAAACAAATTCGATAAATGATTTGGCAAAATTGATAATGAAAATGTAATTATGTTCGCAAATGACACAACAAGTCTAATCGGTTATATCGTCCAGATACGATACGAGATAGTTCCTGTGAATCGTGACCTACCTACCTACGGACTAACATACAGTAAAGATTCCTTGTCGTTCTGGATGCAGGAATGACTTGGGAGTGTCATGTGAGGTAGTTAAGTACCTATCTATTCGCTCTCAAAGACTGTAAATCTAATGCTAAATCATGAGTACTTCTTTCTTTCTATCTTGTAGTCGGCTGCGCCACATTTTTTACTTGCAACGACATTCTCCTACACGACCACTGTCCAGGCTTGGCTAGAGCTGGGGCGACCTTCCTGGATGGGTTACACCCTTGTTGAATCACGTGAAATCTCCATTATAGCGAGCCTGTACTCCTGGAGATTTCGAACTTTCACAAAGAATAAACACTTTTCACGAACATTTATATCATATGAACACCACATGCAATTAACCAATAGAGCTCTCGATTGTTCATGAACTTGAAAGCTTACAAGACAATCTTAGCTTGAACGAAGATCTTCTACACTTCGAGTAACATGATGCACTCCTCCTACACTATACTGCTGTGGCGAAAGTGTGGTTGGACCAAAATTATCCAAAACAGTGGATTGGCAGAAGATGTACAATTGAGTGGTCACCTAGATCACCTGATCTTACCCATATGGACTTATTTTTATGGGATTACAATAAATCACTAGTTTGCAAAACCCAGTGGAGGAATTGCGTCAGAATAATAATTGATGCTTGTCGAGGCATTCCAAGAGACATATTTTAGAAAGTTAGGGAGCAATTTGAAAAATACTTTATTTCTGTTTACAACAATTTGAGCACTTAATAAAATAGTTAAAAATAGCAAAAAAACAAATCTTTGCGTTATTGGAAGAACCAGCGAGTTTTAACACCGAAATAGCTTGGGATTCTTTTTCATCATTTTCCAATTTTTCCCGCCAAATTTTGCAAAAGTCAGTTCTAAAACGTTTTCCCAAAAATTTGCAATAATTTTCTAGTTAAATATCGTTAATTTTAGTATATCTCAAAAACGCGGCGATTACCGGCTTCTCAGCTTGATGAGTCACTTTCTTAAGATTTCCCTAAATATTATCCATAAGGGAACATATGCAAAATGTCTTTTATGGGCAAATCTCAGTTCGGTTTTCATAACGGGTTCGGCACGAGAGAGGCCCTATTTGGTATCCAGGTGTTGGTTCAGAGGTGCAGGGATGTCCTTGTTCCTGTTTATGTCTGTTTTATAGACTACGAGAGGGCTTTTGACAGGGTGCAACATGAAAAACTTATGAAAATCCTTAAAGACGTGGGCCTGGAGGATAGAGACCTTAAAATAATCGCAAATCTCTACTGGTACCAAACTGCATAAATTAAGACAAATATCAGACGAAGTTCAAATTAAAAGGGATGTCCGACAAGGTTGCATTCTTTCACCATTACTTTTTAACATTTACTCAAACAAAATATTCAAAAATACCTTGGAAAGCTGCCCTGAAGGAATTTCCGTTATTGGCGTAAACATAAACAACCTTAGGCACGCTGACGATACCGTTATAATCGCTGACTCGCTGGGGGGTCTTCAGATTCTACTTGATCAGGTGGCCACTAGTAGTGCAGAATTTGGATTAAATTTAAACATCAAAAAAACCAAATGTATGGTTATCAATAAGAACCAAGTTGGAGGAGATATTCTGCAAATGCAGAGCCAGCAGATCGAGCGCATTCAGTTATACAAATATCTTGGATTCCAGGTCAAGGAGAACTGGGATAATATGCAGGAGGTTCGTGCTCGAATTGAACAAGCCAGATCATCATTTGTAAAAATGAAGTCCGTTTTGTGTTGCTGAAGTCTGTCACTCTCCTTTCACACTCGAGTACTACGTTGCGATGTCTTCAGTATTCTCTATTATGGAATTAGGCGTGGACTCTGACAGAAGCCATGTGTAAAAAGCTGGAAGTTTTCGAAATGTGGTCGTATCGACGGATATTGAAAATATCCTGGATGGACAGAGTACAATGGACAATGTAGATGTACTTGCAAGAATGTCAAAGGATCTCGAAGTCATGCTCACACAGGTCAACGAGAACTGGGATAAAATGCAGGAGGTTGGTGCTCGAATTGAACAAGCCAGAGCATCATTTGTAAAAATGAAGTTCGTGTTGTGTTGCCGAAGTCTGTCGCTCTTCGTTCGCACTAGAGTACTACGTTGCTACGTCTTCAGTATTCTCTATAATGGAATTGAGGCGTGGACTCTGACAGAAGCCATGTGTAAAAAGCTGGAAGTTTTTGAAATGTGGATGTATCGACGGATATTGAAAATATCCTGGATGGACAGAGTGCGCAATGTAGATGTACTTGCAAGAATGTCAAAGGATCTCGAAGTCATGCTCACACTTAAGGAATGAAAGTTGGAGTATTTTGGACTCTTCTTTTCTCAGTCCTTTTACCCTCTATAGGGTGTAGTGATACTATTTTAGGTATGTTTGAATTTGTCGTTTCCATACGTTTCTATCTTGTGCTAGATGTATTGCCTCGTGCATTGAGTGTCCGGTCATTTCTTTTAATCTGTCGGTCCACCTCATTGGGGATCGTCCTCTAAGTGTTTTTCCCTCAACATTTCCCTCGACCACGAGGTTTTCCATCTTACCTGTTCTTCTAGCTATGTGGCCAAAGTAGCTGAGATATGCTCTATTGATTTGGTTTAGTAGACGCTTTTTGATTTTTAGTTCTTGTAGGACAGAGGCATTTGTTCTGTGTTCCACCCATGACACCCTTAGGACTAACTCATAATTCGAAGGTTTCAATTCTATTTCGTTCTGCTTTCTTTAGTGTCCATATTTCAGTGGAGGAGACAGCAATTGGGAAGAGCAGGGACTTGGCCAGCATTACTTTCACTGTTTTTGTAATGATTTGATCTCTCCATATTTTTGTGAGTTTAGTTGTTGCTGATCTGGCCATTGCCAATCTTCTCTTTATTTCTTCTGAACAGCATCCATCTTTGGTTATCAACGATCCCAGGTATACAAACTTGTCCACCACATCATATCCCGCTACGTTTTTGATATTGGATGTGTCACTGAATCGATCGATGATCATTACTTTGGTTTTTGTTTTGTTGATTTTTAAATCATATTCTCTATTATAGTTCTCTAATTGGTTCATTATATTTATTAGTTGTTCTTGGTCGTCAGCACTTTCGTACTTTGTACACATTCTCAGAAACGAAAAATACGGATTTCTCAAATTAATAATTGAAGGAAAAATCGAACGCAAAAGAGGATCCGGTTGTCGAAGAATACCGTGGCTGAAGAATTTGCGTCAATGGTATGGTGAGACTATGGTCTCTTTAGAAAAGCGGTTGACAAAGTGCAGATAGCGCTGATGATTGCCAACGTTCGAAGAGGACATGGTACTTAAAGAAGAAGAAGATAACCTCTTCAGATAGGTGCCACAAGTGGAGTAATGACATTTAAGATTTTAGAGTGGATGAGGGTAGTGCTTCAGGAGTGGGTGAGGGTGGTCTGCAAAATACCTTATTTTTATTCCTCCGCGTTTTTGTAGAACTGGTCTCTTTGGTTTTTTGATATCTTCTTTAGTGTAGAAGATATAGCCATTGCAAGTTTGCAAATTGTCACCCCATGTTAAGAACAATGCATGCAAAACTTCTCCCGCGATAAACCATAACCCGAAGTTTCATGGTCTCTTATTTTTATTAAATTAAGAGGTCCCTTCCCCCTGGATTTGCAATTGATTTGATTGTTTTGTACCGCTAAAATGCAATATTACAATTAAATTTTATTTTTTTTATCACGTTAAAAATTATTAAACCGAATGTGTTCGATCCGAATCTTTAAACGAAATTTAAAAGTTATAAATTTTAAAGCTACGTCGAATCGACATTTTTGGTAAAATATTATCAGGCACACACACGCTAAACAACGAATAAATAAAAATACACAAATTGTCGATATTCCCAGAAGTTAAAATAAGGATTTTGATATACCGACAAAAAATATTGCACCATTGTTATGGGGTGAGTTTTTGAAACCAAACATTAGGTTAAAGGTTAATTTAGGTTACTTTCGCTCAACCTGTATAATTTTGGTTGTATGCTCTTGTTAAGAGCCTGGAGTCGACTGATGCATGAACCTTGTTTAATGATATTTTGGTTTTATATGACATTTGCGGTTTTCATCTATTTTAGATATTTCCAACCACATTAGCTGGTATATTTTAATGTTTTTATAAACGCGTCTATCATAACAGAACTCGAAGGCGTCTTTACTAGAAAAGCAACGCACGTTTAAAAAAAACCGTTCGGCGAAGGAAACGATTTACGAAAAATGTATCTAACCGCAATGTGGTCCTCCCGTGAAATCCAATTTTGTCTCCGTACACTGATTATTTCACTTTTGCCACTTATCATAGCTTTCATTTCTCGAACTTCACCGGAAGACTTAATTTTTTGCATTTCCAAATAAAGCCGATGTTTCAGATTAATACCAATTTTTTTATGATTATTTAAACCTTTATTTTCTTTATATATAGGCCACCGGAACAATTCTTACACGGTATTTTGTCCACTATATTCATTGATTTTTCTGTCTTTGGGAAGGATCGTTCTTTAAATTACTGAAATTCCTATTTAAGATATTCTGTCCTTAACTTACTAATATTTTTTTTTATCTTTGAATATATTTTGTAATTTTTCCGAAGAGCTGCTATATAATGTAATGCTATGTATGCCTATATCCATATTTGAAGAGAACCGTACCTCTGATTTTTACCACATTTATTTATCAAAAAAAAAGCCTAATACACATAAAAAATTCACATATCTCGCAACACGCGCAAATATCCTAGGTGTATTGAAAATACTAGACACAACTACTGTTATGACTTCTGATTACTCCTACATAGTTATACACCTAATTCATAAATTTGGCATGTGTCAAATTTTTAAATGCTTTAAGCCAACATATTTTCAAATATCCTGATATATAAAATTAACGAAATTACTATGGTACGGATCTTCGGAATACAAAAAGAGATTAAAAATTTGACACAGATCAATTTTTTACATCTAAAAAATAAAAAGGGCTTAATCAGTAATTTGATAACATTAGCAATTTATGTGAAAGAAATGTCGTCACTACCTGATCGACCACGTGATCGACCTATTCACGTCACATTAAGTTCGGAGACCTGGGGTGCCGCGCGCCGATAATTCGAGCATGTCGCGTAGTAGGTCCCTATTGTCTTTTATTCCCATATAAATGCGTCCATCAGTAGTATTTTCAATACTAAAAAGGGTTATGTCACTAATTAATAATAACAAAAAAAATCTAATATTCTCTATATAAGGCATCTAAGTTGAGAAAAACCTGTATGCGCTATTTAATTCTAAAAACTAATAATTAATAAATATGTAGATTTTATATATAATAATATATCTTAATAAGTTTATCACAGCCGTGCCAACAAGCTATCACAAAATATATATCACTAAAAATGAAAAGCAAAACATCATTGATCTGGACTGCACAGAAAAAGACATGTCGAAACAAAGAAACAAAAAGAAACTCAAACAGGCATGTAAACTTTTCACGATTTTTCCAGCAATAATATTTAAACAAAACATAAAATTTTTTAGTCCTCCCAACATTCCTAATATTTCCAGGGATTAAGTTGCAAGAATTGTGAAATGCCTAGGTTATGAGCAGTGTTTGCCCGAGTCATATGACTATGAGATACAATATTTGATTTTAATTGCTCATTTCCGTGTACAAAACGGCACAGGATATATAAAATTTAAATATTATTAATTTCAAGAGATCCAAGGGATAAATGTGGAAACTACAGATGCATATGGGTCACAGGCACCATGAGCAGTTTGTATAGAAAAATATGGAGGAATGTAACAGAGGAAGGCTATGGACCCCTAGAGATCGAACAACAGGCGGGGTTTCGCGCTGGCAGATCGTGTATACCGACCATGTTTTCATGATGGTGCAGCTTAATGAAAAGATGGTAGCAAGGAACCGTGAAGTACACCTATACTATTCGTAATGGACCAGAACGATATGAACAATCAAATTTTACAAATGTGAAAATGGCAGCAGGAAAGTAACACTGAATTTGAAAAAGCAAAATTAGCAATTTTTTCAACAACAACATGGCCAACGCCCAAGCACCTCATGCGTCTGTCAAAGCGATTCAATCCGACAAGTGTGCAGGTTGCGCCTACGCCCTATGCTTGGTCCTGATGTCATCAGTGCTACATCGGCGCAGATTGGACATTCAAGCTTTAATCCAGCGGGCACTCCTTTCAATATGGCTGAACGATGGATGACCTCGCACTCATTGTCAAAAGTGCTACAAAAAATGTTTGTTATCGTGGAGTACCAAAACAAACAATGTAGATATTCTATACAATCCATTAAATATTTTTCGCATTTTGTTCATACGTACATTCGACGAAAATGATTTGGATTAGTCAGGATTGGACGAGCAATTAAGTGATGCTATGAAAACAATAATAAAGGCCAATTCATAAACTTGATGATAATGCTTCGTGATGGAATAATTTGTAAATAGTGAATCTGCTTACGTTAGCCCAATTGCAGAAAAGCAACGCCGATACGTAAATGTGTGTAAACATCTTTTACCGCCAATTTAGGTTTAAATTGACTATTGTGAATTGTGTATTTTTGTACGCTGGATATGAAATCGATATTTCGTCAGATTGAAGTACACCAACCGAAGTTGCATTTGTTTATATCGACGACGACGATGTGCTGTGTCTGCAAAAACTATTGGAGTAGGTCAGCAAGTAGAAGTAGGATCCATGGATTGATAAACAATAATCAGCTGTTAATTGACATTCCATTTCATAACAAGGCCCTCTATTGTGATCCGAAAAAAAAGCAAATAAACGCTGAAGATAATCACTGAACAAGGGACAAATGATTTCAATAGGAAGCGAGTTAAAGCAGTGCCGCCGTATACCTACTGTTTTTTTCTAGAAAATGATAAATTGGCATATGAAGGAAAATTTTAAGTTTTAAGGTCTATTGGAAGTATTGCATTGTTTGCCCAATGAATGATATGAGTTACGACGAGCAGGTAGTCATGACAGAACTACTGTTGTAGCCGTGCATGGGCAATTGCACACTTGGTCGGGAAATCAAATGGTATGTACTGAAGTTCCCTAAATGTAGATTTAGGCTTTTTATAAGGTCCCTGCTATGACAGGCTATGCTTAAAGGTCCCTGTTTTGACA
>MU182860.1:187390-223442 GCA_016904865.1 Pissodes strobi
TTCCCAAAAATTGTGAGGCCCTCTTACCTCCGAAAGTTAACCCGGAAGTGGAAAGGTGTATGAATCAAGCTTCCATAGCGAAAGATAACTTTTTGAAGTTTATGCAATATCAACTAGGACACGGACTCTCGGCAATTGGCTCACTAATGAATAATCTTATTAAAGACAACCAAGCTTCGGACAATCTGTCTACTCTAGCAGACGCGAGTCTAATTTTTGGAAATGTCCATAACGCTATTTCGGTCATGAGGCGACAAAACATCTTACCGGCCCTTAACGAAGAATCCAAAAAAGTGGCAAAAACATCCGTAATTGACGAATTCCTTTTCGGGTCCAAATTCACGGATTCAATAAAGTCAAATGAAATTGTAAAGAAGGCAAGTGGTGATATTAAAAAGAAAACGTGGCGTCCAACCTCATCATCAGCACCACCAGTTGAAAAGACTTTTTTTCCTACCCCCAGTACCTCGTATGCTGGTCGTCATTTAAACTACCAGCGCAAGAGTTACAAAACAAGAGACAAAAGAAAGCCGAAGGAGTATTACAGGAGAACTTACAAGGATCACCACCAGCAAAGGAAGAGAACATAAACAAGGTGAATATAAAATTTTCCGGTAGACTTTCGTTATATGTTAACAGCTGGCAACAAATTACTAATGACCCAGTAGCTCTAAACTGGGTGAAAGGCATAAAAATTAATTTTCTGAAAAAACCAAAACCGTACAAAGCATGTGAAAAGAGTTATTCTTTAACTGACTTAAAAAATTATAAAAAAGCAATTAATGAGCTTCTTAATATTGGAGCAATTTCGAAGTGTAAGCACCATAAAAAAGAATTTCTTTCCCCTTTTTTTCTAACAACCAAACCTAATGGAGAAAAGAGATTCATTCTAAATTTAAAAAAGTTAAATGAATTTATCCACGCCCCTCATTTCAAATTAGAAGATTCAAAGACTGTTTCTAAACTACTTATACAAAATTGTTTTGTAACAAAAATAGACTTGGAAAAAGCATATTTTTTACTTCCTATACATGCTAAGTACAAAAAATATTTAAGATTTTCTTTCATTGGACAGACATATCAATTTAATTGCCTCCCATTTGGTCTGAATATCGCTCCTTTTATATTTACTAAAGTTATGAAACAAGTTGCACGTTACCTTCGTATTAAAGGTATATTAATGGTAATATATTTGGACGATATTCTAATAATAGCAAAAAACTATAACAAATGTGAGGACAATACACAATTTGCAATAAATACTCTCCAGAAATTAGGATTGATTATTAATTGGAAAAAGAGTCAATTAAAACCTTCACAGGAGGTTCAGTTTTTAGGTTTTCTTTATAATACCACTAAAATGACAATTTCTCTACCCGAAAGGAAAATTTTATCTATTCAAAAACTTATCGAAAAATTTAGACGTAAACAAAAGACAACAATTCGAGAATTCTCTCGTTTAATTGGCACTTTATTGGCGGCTACACCAGCCATTCCATATAGCCGAAACCACCTAAAAAATTTGGAAAGAGAAAAATTTCATTATTTAAGGGGAAAAAATTATAACTCTCTAATGCCTATTACTTGTCCAGTCAAATCAAACCTATCTTGGTGGGAAAAGAACTTAAATCAATTCCAGGAAATAAAGTCTAAACAATTTTCCTTAGAAGTGTTTACTGATGCTTCCACAAGTGGCTGGGGTGCCTTCTGTAATGGACATAAATGTCACGGGTTTTGGAATAAAAACGAGAACAAAAGGCATATTAATTATCTTGAAATATTAGCTGCTTTATATGGCCTTCAATCTTTCACTAAATCTAAAGAAAATATTAGAGTTCTTTTAAGGGTTGACAACAAAACAGCAATAGCTTGTATCAACAGAGGGGGGAGTGTAAAATATCCTTATCTGAATACGGCAACCCAGCGTCTATGGGACTGGTGTGAAAGTAGAAAAATAACAGTATTTGCTTCTTATATTCCTTCTATAGAAAATAGAGAGGCTGACATGGAATCAAGACATCTGTCCATAGAAACAGAATATGAACTGAACAATAATGCCTTCCAGAAAATAAATAATGCGTTTGGAAATCCCGAAATAGATCTTTTTGCCACAATGTTAAATAAAAAATGCGAAAGATATATTTCTTGGTTTCCGGACCCAAAGTCCATAGCAGTAGACTCTTTTACTATTTCTTGGAAAAACGAATTCTTCTACGCTTTTCCTCCTTTCTCTATGATTACAAAAACCTTAGAAAAAATTGTGGAAGAGAAAGCTTGTGGTATTATCGTGATACCTAACTGGCCTAGTCAACCTTGGTATCCATTATTTCAAAGTTTGTTAACAGAAGCTCCTCTTTATTTTAAACCTCATAACACTCTGTTACTTTCTCCTTTCAGACAAGCACATCCTCTGCACCAAAAGATTTCCCTGGTGGCCGGGAAATTATCCGGAGCGCATTTATAAAAAGAAATGTCACACCATCGGCTATTCCCATTTTGCTAGCTTCCATCTCTGAGGGTACATTACAACAATATAGTGCTTGTTATAAAAAATATTGGGTCTTTTGTGAATTACATAATCAAAATGTATTTGAATACACGTTACAAAATTATTTAAACTTCTTAGTAACAGAAACAAATAAAGGGACCTCATATTCCACAATTAACTCTTATAGATCTGCTCTTAATCTAATTTTTTCATTAAGCAATGAGGAACAAAACATTATTAAGCGCTTTCTTAAGGGTATTTTTAATGTTAATCCTCCACAACCAAAATATAATACCACATGGAGCATAGAACCGGTACTAAAATATCTAGAAACACTATATCCATTACATAATATCTCTCTTGAAAAACTCACAATAAAATTAGTAACTCTAATGGCCTTAACAACGGCCCACAGAGTTCAAACATTAAGCAAACTAAATATAAAAAATTTAGTTAAAACTACTGAAAAAATTGAAATTAAGTTACCAGATAGAATAAAAACATCGGGTCCATACAAAACTCAACCAATCTTAGTATTTCCATATCTTCATACTAAACCAGAGCTGTGTGTCGCATCCACAATTGATTATTATGTACAAAAAACTTCAGGATTAAGGTCCAATTTCGATCAACTTTTGTTAACGCATAGACGACCGCACCATCCCGCTTCAGCTCAATCAATAAGTAGGTGGATAAAAACTGCTCTCAAAAATAGTGGCATAAATGTAAAAACCTTTGGGGCACATAGTGTAAGACACGCATCTACCTCGGCGGCATATAGATCGGGCGTAAATATTAATACAATTAAGAATGTAGCAGGATGGAGTGAGTCTTCTCAAGCATTCTTTAAATTTTATAATAGGCCATTAGGTGAACCTATCGAAATTTTCGCAAACACTATTTTAAATCTGGGATTGGATATGCCAGATCAATAAATAATTTTCGTAAATTATTAGATAATAATAATAATAATAATATCTACATAATATAGGTAAATAATCATAATATTGTTATTAGTATTAGTCTTTTCCTTCTAGTACTAGTATCTTGTTAATAGTTCATATTATTAGTTTATTCATTTGTTATTGTTCTAATTGTCAAATAATTAAATAAAAAATAATTATGTTGCCCATACATACCTATAACAGCGTGGTATATGATTTTGAACCCCCGTCCAATTACAGGAACAAATTTCACCAGTAAGGATTTATTAACAAAATTGCATAGAAAGCTTTCAACATCTACAATGTAATCATATCGGAAGATAGGCGAAGGAAAATTTATAGATTAATCGAATACCTTACTTACCTGTATGAAGATTAATCTTAATTTTCCGAGCTTATCTTCCGATATGATTACCTCCCTCCCTGCCCAGATCTACCCAAATCGGCAATTTTGTCTAAAAAAAAAAAATAGAATGACTAAGCCGAGCCGAGCGGTTAATCGGCCGGGCAGGGTCAACAAAAAATTGTTTTGCTTTAAAAGCGTATCGTTGGATATGAATCATATGAGACTACAATGTAATCATATCGGAAGATAAGCTCGGAAAATTAAGATTAATCTTCATACAGGTAAGTAAGGTATTCGATTAATCTATAAATTTTATTTGAGAAATATGATGTCAAGTTGTCAAGGGTCAATTGTTTTAAATTGTGTTCTTATTATGTCATTTCGATCAAACACTTGAAAAGGAGCATGAGTCAGCAGGCGAGAAAGGAAGAAAAACGTCCGGCAATGACGGATAAGCATACAAACGACGAAGGGAAGAGGTGGTTATATGCTAATGCGTTACTACGCTTAGCATAATATTAATATTATATATTAATATTAGATACCAACTAAGTTATTGCAATTTTGGGGAAGAATATACAGTTCTGAAATGTTATATGTGATATTTTTGTGTTATAATTCAGAACTAAAATACCTCCAGCATGGGAAAAATAAAAAATGATTCAAGTAGTAGTGCACGTAAACAAGTAAAAAAATTAGAAAAAGAATTAAGTGTAATCAACGACGAATCGACTATGGCAATTCAGCAGTCTCGAGATATCGGCAGAAAACAAAAACTTTGAATAAAAAAACGGAAGGTTAAAAGGGGATCGAATGAATCAGTCTGTTTTGAATACGCAACGTCGAAGTTGTTATTTATTTTTGGCGAATAGAATAGTTTTGGCAGTTAAATTTCGTATTATTTCTTAGTTAATATTTTTCCTAAATATAAACTAACATAAGGGAAAGTAAAACACGGTTGCAAAAACAAACTGTAAGTACTTCTTATACCAATTTAAGTAGTGTTAATGAGTACTAATACCTATATAATAATTGATGATTTCAATGAAAATATTTCCACACGGGAGTGGATAAATAAAGTAAATGAACTTATATAGTGATATTTATAAATAGGATAATAAATTAACTATAAGGCTTTCAACGTCACGACCTAGAGGTAATGCTCGGAAATGGTATGATTCGTTAAAATATCAATATGCCCACTGCGAACAATGAGACATTTCCTTGTAAAATTAAGTTTGGAAAATTATTTTGTGAGGCAGGAAATTATGTTAAGGGTGGCTCGTTTATCTTGGGACGATAAGAAAGATAAAGTGATACGCTGAATGCAAAGGTTGTAAAATACATAGCGATGCATATACATATATTTTTAATTGTTATTTTTTTGAAAACGTGTCAGATTAGTTTTCGAATTTTGACGTTACCTAAGCATGCAACTGACCTATGGAAGTGTAGGACGTTATACATTTTGCTTTGCGCAAACTCTTCGTGAAGACTGAAATTCAACAATTTATCCCCATCTCCCCGGACACTCAAAAATGTTCGAAAAAATGGGGAAAAATTGAAAAAAAAAAAAAACGTAAAAAATTGTTCGGAAAGTTAATAAAACGAAATATGAAAAAAAAATAATAAAAAATAGAAAAGAAAAAGTTAGAGAAACGCGGTTTTCGGCGGAAAAAGGGCGAAGAAGTTTAGCTACGAGGTCGAGGATGGCAAAAATGGGAAGAAAAAAATGCCTTATAAAAAATAAACATTTTGGAAAAAATGGGAAAAAATTGAAACAAACTTAAAAAAATGTTGAAAATCAATAAAAGTATTATAAAACGAAATAAGAAAAAATAACAATAAAAAAATTTTTAATAAGAGTATTATAAAACGAAATAAAGAAAAAAATTAATAAAACAAAAGTTAGAAAAATGAGATTTTCGGTGAAAAAAATAACAAATAAAAAATAAAAAATAAAAAAGTGTCGAAACCGGGGGCAAAATTTGAGAAAAACAGCTTCAAAAAAATTAGACTTAATCCTTATATCTCTTTCAGAAGTTTCACTTCAGTTGTGTGCTTATAAAGGTGAGGCACATAATTTTTTATTGTAAACTATAGAACAGTGAAAAAAATCAATACGTATTTTTTTATTTCCTTTAGTCGTTGCCCAGGGCTTCATCGTTGACAAACACCATTTATGATCCAACCAATTGCTTTCAACTGGTTTCGTAGCTCAGTGGTTGGATGCTGTGTTTGTGATACGGCGGCCCGAGTTAGATTCCCGTCGATGTTTCTTATTTTTTTTCAAAGTTAAGTTTGTTTCTTTTTTTTAATTTAAGTTAGTTTTATTTGGTTGCGTCCCGGAGCAAGCGGAGGACAGTGCATGAGGTGAAAATGTAAAAATTAAAATCTAAATTCATCTGAAGCCCTGTGATATGGTCCGGGCAACGGTATTATTACTAGAGCTATGCCAGTTTTTAGTTTTGTATATACAGGGTGCTACAAATTCGAGTGCATTCATGGGGATCTCGGGAACCGCAAGAGATACGAAGTCGGTTAAATTAAGGCAAAGTTGTGCAATTTGATGCCCAACAAGATGCGATTTTGAAATTCGAAAATTTCCGAATAGTTCCGGAGATATTCGTAAAAAACCGGAAAGCAGTTATTTTATTTTTATTTTTTCCTGAAGAGATAATATAAAATAAATTTAACATTATTATTGCCACTTTTTCCCCTTTATAAAATGGCAGTATCAAATTTTAAATCTGACGTTTCTTGTCCGGGCCCCCATCATCAACTTTATTTTTTTAAATACGGACCTGGATTTTCTGTTTCATTTCTTAGAAGCCTTTGATCTCCCAAAACGAACGATGTATCACACTTATCAATATATCAACAAATCTAGATTTTTTCCATAAGAGATAATGTCTTAGACAGAGACAGTGCGATCTTTTCTGACCCGATTTCACTTATGAGAATATTTTTGTGACCGCTATTGGACAAGTGTGATCCATCGTTGGTTTTGGGAGATAGCGGTAACAAATAATCTCATAAGTGCAATCGGCCCAATTCGGGTCAGAAAAGATCGCCCCGTCTCTGTCTAACACATTATCTCTTATGGAGAAAATCTAGATTTATTGATATATTGATAAGTGTGATACATCATTGGCTTTGGCAAAGGCTTCTAAAAAATTAAATAAAAATCCAGGTCCGTATTTAAAAAAATGAAGTTGATGATGGGGGTCCGGACACGAAACGTCAGATTTAAAATTTGATACTGCCATTTCATAAAGGGGAAAAAGTGGCAATGATAATGTTAAGTTTATTTTATATTATCTCTTCAAATAAAATCAGGAAAAAATAAAAATAAAATAGCTGCTTTTCGGTTTTTTACGAATATCTCCGGAACTATTCGCAATTTTTCAAATTTCGAAACTGCAACTTGTTGTGCATCAAATTGCGCAACTTTGCCTTAATTTAACCGACTTCGTATCTCTTACGGTTCCCGAGATCCCCCATGCATGCACTGTATAGATATATTAAGCGAGGTGCGACGTAACAATTCATGTACATTGTGACGTCATAAACACATTTCCAGGCGTTGTATCTGTCTCATTTTTCGACGTATGAAAAAAAGAAAAAACACGTGTCCACTTATTTTTCATGGGCTATCGAAATCAGCAATAAAAAAAATTATGAAACTTCCGTCTATAAGGATGCATACATTATTTAATGGGGGTTGGTTTCCTCGTAGAAGGAGACTTATACTATAATATATTCTGGTGATATTTTGTTAATAAATTAATGCAGGATGATCAAAAACTGTTGGTTTTCAATAAGACACAGGAAAAGTAAATAAAAATGTAATTAGAGTAAATAAGAATATGCAATCAACAAAAAATGCAGGCGGGGACCGAAAGCTTAAAACACAAGAAGGCGACTGACTAAAATAAGCGTAAATCATAAACAAAACTTGATGAATGGTTGTTACATTATATGCTTGCTCCCTGCATATCGCCCACTGCTTTCAAAGCAAATAGTAATAAGTATGTTTAGGGCTATCAAGCATTTTGAATATTACATATTTTATCATTCCCTCTTATTCCAAATACTATTTGATATTAAAATATACACTTGTCCGTAGAGGTTAATTAAGAATGACCGCTACTTTGTTTTTACTTTCTATAAACACTAATTCGATTCCATCATTGTTTAATAAGTCCCGGATGAAATGAAAACGCACATCAATATGTTTGGTTCTTCAAGATTGTTTGCCAACTTGACCGCTGATTGGTTGTCCATGTTAATGGTTATTGCCTACTGCTGGCTACCGAATTCATTCAGGGATGATTTTAACCACAAAGCGTCTTTTCCTCCTAGCGCTAGTGAGACATATTCTGCTTCTGTAGTTGATTGAGCTACAAGCCTCTGTCTTTGACTTGACCAACTGACTGGACCATCTGCCCATCTGCCATTACAAAAATATATCCACTTGTTGACTCACGTCTCTCCTTGCCACCTGCATAATCAGCATTTGTAATCAAGTATTTTTATATTTTTTGCTTTTCTATATGCAATTTTATTGTCAATTTACAGTATCGCATAATTTTCTTAACTGCGAACCAATGTTGCTGATTCCAATTGTTTACAAAACGACTAATTTTACTTAGGCTGTAAGCAGTATCTGGTCTGCTTATGGTAATTATCTGGTTTTCACTATTACGCACTATTTTTAGTCCAATAAAATGTCCTGCATCCTCCACTGTAATGCTAAAGTCACTTTTTAAGTTTGTTATCAAATAAATGGGTAATTGCTTCTTGAGAATATGACAATACAAGTCTATCATCAACATAAAGATCAAGTTAGATAAAATGTTCACCAGATTTTCCTGTAAAAAAGCACTGATCACTTTTTATTTGTTTAAAATTGTACAATTTTAGAAAGTTTGCAAATTTATTGTTCCAACAAAGAGATGCGTGTTTTAGTCCATACAGACTTTTGATTAACTCACACACTAGTCTAGTTTTTCTTGGCCTTCGAAACCACTCTATTGCTTCATATAGATTATATCTTAAATCACCATTTAAAAATGCGGTTTGCACCTCAAAATGTATCAATTTTAAGCCTTTTTCAGCTGCTTATGCAAGTAAAAGGCAAATGAATCGTAGCGCATTACCGGTGAAAAACTATCTTCATAGCCTATACATTTTTGTTGTGTATAACCTTTTCTCACTAAACGCGCTTTAAACGAACATCATCTTCGAAATTAGTTTTCTTGGTGTATACTCATTTATTGTCAATAACTGATGCATTGCTTCATTGATTGGTTTTTGCACTAAAATCCAAGTATTATTTTAAAGTAATGCTTCAAACTCCTTATTGCTGCTTTCCATGATACATTTTCTTCACATTGAATTGCTTCTTGATAGGTCTCTGGATTTAAAGTGAAACAATATATTGCAGGGACATAATAGTCTGGGCGTTTCAGATTATTTCTGTCTCTTAAAACACTGCTGTTTCATATGCGTTTTAATATTCTGTTTCTTCTTCAATATGCTATTCTTCTTCTACTACGTCTTCTTCGATATCACATATCAATAGGATGTAACCTTTATTTAATTCTAAACTGTTGGCTTCTTCAATTTCATTTACATCACAGATAATTTAAACCTTCTTTTATTTGGATATCATATTCTAAAATTAATTGAAATTCCATTATATCCAACGAATAAAACTTTTAATTTGGTATTTCCATTTTGTGCGAAGTTGTGTTGGTCATCATGTATGCTGCACTTCCAAATACTTTAATATGTTTAATTTCAGGTTTAATGTCCAAAAATACTTCGAAAGGTGTAATTTTTAATGTATGATTTATTGTGGCTCTATTTGATATTTATACGGCAGTATTTACTGCTTCAGACCACAATTCAGTGGCAATATTTCTATTACACAACATTGAACGAGCAGATTCAGCTATAGTTCATATTTCTCTCTCTGCTGTGCCATTCTAGTGAGGACTATACAGTCCTGAATTTCATCTTCGCTATCGAAATTAATATCGTTTATTTTTATTACTTCCTCGAAATATATATGATCTAATCTTTCGTGCCATAGTTTCAATGAGTCGGTTTTTGTTAAATTATAATTAGGTTTCGTTTTTATCTGCATAACCATAAGTTATTATTTCTAATACCTATACATTAACATGATACATTGCCATCAGAATTCCGAAACTCACATTTATGCTGATTAACATGAACTTGAATAATTTTTATCAGTCATAACACCCACCGAAGAAAAGGTTCCTTTTTAATTCGGGAATGTAAAGGACGTTTTCCATTTTCATGCTTGCACCTGCATCGCATATCCATTTTTCTTGATCGTCGTCAAAACAGGCTGAATATAGTAATGATAATTCACAAATATAAGCAAAACTAAAGTTACTTTGATTGTTTTTCTTCTTTTCATCAGCTATTCGCTTTCTGCACTCCTTTCTGCAATGTCCTCTTCTTTTGCAATATTGGCATGAAGTCGTCTTCTTAATTTTTGCGATGTGTTTTATTTTGATTCCGCTATCCTGGTTGCTATTCAATCTAACTTGCTTGTATAGTTTTTCTTGTAGAACTTTCACCTGCAGAGCCATTTGATTGCTTTCATCTTCCGAACTTGACATTCTTAATTCTTCTTTAAGAAGGCGGGCTGTCAAATTGGCAAGTGTCTGTTCCTGCGGAGTCACAGAATCCCACACTGTTTTAAAATTGATGTATTTTTGCGTTAAGCTGCTCAGCGTTTTTTGAACCAATTGCACTTTAACTTATAACTTCCTTAACATCGTGAAGGTTTCTGACCCTACTTTCCATTTTCGCAATATTACTTGCAATTGAGTCACCTTTCTTCATTCTATAGTCATAGAAATTTTTCCACAATAACTTCTTAGAAATTTCGGCTCTTTGCTCATGAATCGACATCAGTTTACCCACATTTCTGCAACATTTTTGCAATTCACCAAGCATTCTAATTGGTGCTGCGCTATGGAGGTGAAGAGTATCTTGTGCCCGATAATGTTGTTACTGGCTGTGATTATTTAAATCAGCCTTAAATAGTAATGTTTAAAGGTAATAAAACATTTTGGCTCAAGAATATTTCCATGGTCGAAATTCAAAATGTCTTGCAAAGTGAAATTACGCTAGATATGATCAGTTTTAATGATATTTCCGATTATGAAAAAAGTCAGATACTTAAGTTATTAGGTGGATATCGAGAGAGAATTTTAGTCTTAGAGACCTAGGCAAAACTAATATGGTCGAAATGTTGTTTATAACCCGTATCGCATGTCTACATATCAAAAAAATCTTGATGATATTTTACAAGAACTTTTGAGTATCGAAATTATAAGGGAATCTAAATCAGCATATCCTAGCCCAGTTCTATTAGTAAAAGAGAAGACAGGTGATTATAGGTTGTGCATTGATTATCGCCAACTAAATGCTAACACCGTCAAAGAAAATGGCATTTGCCTTTAATTGAGGATCAGATTGATATGCTAGATAGTCATAAATATTTCATAACTTTAGAACTAGTTTCTGGGAATTATCAAATACCAAATGAATACAGATTGTAGAGATAAGACTGAATTAAAAAAAAACCTAAAGCACAGAACGAATTCTTAAGGGTGTTATTTGGGCTAACAAAAGCTATTGCAGTTTTCCAAAGGCTTAACTGTATTGTACTTAAGGTTATTTAAACAAAATTGTTTTTGCATATTTAGATGATGTTTTAATAACAGTTCAAACTATGGAACAAGCGTTATCTAGGTTACAAATTGTGTTAGATGTTTTAAGGCAAGGAAATCTTACACTTAAGCTAAATAAATGATTTTTTTTCAATCTTAAATTGCGTACATAGGTCGGGAAATAAGTGAAGTTGGGGTGTAGCCTGGCAAGGAAAAATAGAGCAACTAGTGTATTAAAAGAGCCAACTAATATTAAAGAAGTGAGACAGTTTTTAGGCCATGCGAATCAAACTATTTATTGATCTTTTAAGGAGAACGTTTTTAATAATAATGCCTCTGGACCTTGAAAAGTTTCACAAGATGTAAAAGCAGAAACAAACGAATTAAAAAGCAAAGTAAAATACCCGTTCCAGAAGGATAAAATTTATTATCACTGCAGGTCCATATATTGGAAAAAATTGTCCTAAGGCCATAATTAAATGTGAATTAAGTAATAAGTTGGATCATCACGAAGATCAGTGCTATTGGAATAAAAATAAAACAAATTTAGTAAATTGAATAAGAAAAATGTTTATTCAAATTCAGAATGTCGCGGACACTGAAATTACACCAGATAATAATATGATCAATGTTGGTGATATTTCCGATTAGAAAAAATGTCAGATACTTAGTTATTAGGTGGATATTGGGACAGAATTTTAGTCTTAGAGATCTAGGTAAAACTGATATGGTCCGATGTGACCGTCACTTATAAATCTAAGGAATCTGTTGTTTATAACCCATTATTTTTGAGTAAAGGAATTATAAGGGAATCTAATATTAATGTTATTAAATTATTTAATAGTTATTGTATTTCGGAGTACTTTTGATGTATTGTGTTATTTTTGTGTTACATACTATGTCTAGATACTCCTAAATGTATCCACATTGATCCAAACTCCGTCATGGAATATTTTTCATTAATA
This sequence comes from Pissodes strobi, assembly GCA_016904865.1. Taxonomy (NCBI): domain Eukaryota; kingdom Metazoa; phylum Arthropoda; class Insecta; order Coleoptera; family Curculionidae; genus Pissodes; species Pissodes strobi. The sequence continues at coordinate 199,852 of MU182860.1, forward strand.
TTTTTTCTCTCTTGCTAAACGTTCAATAACATTTTACTAAATAGGTACGTTTGCGGTATTATAAATTGAGTCGGTTTATATATCTCACATGTATACCTATTTATAGGCAACACTTTAATGGCACTTTAATTATTATGTAGGTAAGTTTTGAAAATATTATGCCATACCATAGAAATTACTACCTTTTACACCTCTACACCCACTTGAACCGGCTACTTCAATTCAAGGTGAAATTTATGAATTTTCTTATTAGCGACTGTCATGTCATAACAACTCCACAACGTGTAGTACATTTCTGAATTTATTATTAAGTATAGTAATACATTTTTACCAGTTTTATTTACCAAATTTATTAATGCAGTAATTATTAGCATTTTGATACGCCGATTCCTCACAATGACTCACACTAAAGTACACTAGTCTCCAATTGTCGTTGCCAAACAACCTAAAAATAAATATTGAGAAAAAGGTAAAACCATAGACCATTGAAATGTCTAAGATGTGCTGGGTTACAAAAACATGTAATGGGAGCTCAATATGTTTCATAGGATAAGTGACCTACTTATGTTATGAAACATAACGAGCTTCCAGTACATGTTTTTGTAATTTTGACACGAGAAGGCAGCACATCTTAGTTGGTTAAAGTAACCAGAAACTAACCAAATGACAAAAAAGAACAATTCCTAAATATTTTATGGTACTGTTAACAATCATTGACAAATAAACATTTCCGCATGACACAGTTAATCACTGTTATTATATCTAATGCAAACTTACTAGTAAAAATTAATAATTTAGAATAATGAGGGATTCCCCGCCTTCAAAAAATACCAAAGAGAAGAGCATAGTACCGCATCATTAGTTTGTTAAAATACTTTCATTTTACGTCCGACGTACATAGGTTTCAATAAATAATATGTTCATACTTTTTATTGATAATTGACAGTTATACAACATATTTATGATTGCTCTTCGGTTATGCCAATTTTTAACCACTCACTCACATGTAGGATAGAAAGCTTTAAGAAACATAGTACCTTTCCACTATTTGAGCTAGATAAATAGATTTATATTTCGCAAATATTTGGAAAAATTACTTTAAACTCAAACATAATATCTATGGGAGAAACGTAATCTCTTACTTTAGGATTAAACATTCGGAATGATCTAAGCCTAGTTGCAGAAATTTATTCTTTCTCTGCAGTTGTATTTATCTTTGGATGCATTTTCGAGGGCACCGTAAATTTTGGGTATTTTTCGGTATATTAAGACCGGATAATTTTGATTTGTGCAACCTTATACACATTCACTTCATTACTGTATTGTTAGGTACTGTTTTGCATAATGCTTTTGAGACTTTTGTTCACGTTTTTTCCAGTTCTAACACATGTTAAAAGATATCTTAAATGATTTGATTATTTTAACCATGGTTTCTTGTCTCTCCGTCACTCTACCATTTTGAGTGCTCGTTGCATGTACGATCTATAAGGATTTTGGAAAATGTGCACCTTTGATCCCCGAAATTATTTTCTATATAATTTTTATTTTATAGGCAATAATTAACGAGATATTAAAGTAGTGTTGTGCATTTGACCAGTCAATCGGTCAATTGACAATTTTGACTAGTCAAAAATATTAATTTCATGTTTCTATTATAATGATATCCTTTTTTTATTATGGATATCGCAGGTGATTAAAACAAACAACTGGGTTTTTACAAACGAACATAAATATTTATTTCCATAAAAGCAAAAAATAAATAAATAAGTTAAGAAGTTACGTTACAACTTAACAAGTTTTGCGGATAAATAAATTATGCAACTGTTGCGTACTTTTTATTATACCTTTAGGAAAACGAGCTTCACCTGCTTTCATGTTGTTTGTGGGCTCAAAGTTATCTCGGAGTATAGCTTTTAGCCATTTTTGTCGTAAACTTACGTTTTTACCGAAAACATGAACATTAGATCCATTTTTATATTTTCCATTACAGCCAGGAATACAGCACTTCTGAGGCATAATTACCCTATGTATCAGTTACAACAAAACTAGCCGAAACCGAGAGAAAAACATACATTTAAACACGAACAAAAACTTCTAAAATGGGCTGCAAATAAACCGACCAACCAGCACAAAAGCAACAGGTCTTTAAATCCGAAATATATGGTTTTAAGTATTTAAAAATACGCGTAACATTATAAATTGTATACCTAAATATACAGCGAAATATTAGGTACAAGTTTCACGCACTTAAAAACACATAAATAGTTCCGATTTCAGAAAAATGCAAGAAAATAACACTAATTACCGGCATTATCGGCAAATTTGCGAACTAACCATTTGTTTGTTTTCTTCTTTTTGTTACATCGTCTCAGGCGCTGTTGCCGGCTTTATAAGGAAAGTATTATTTTAGGAAAGTGCACAAACAAGGTAGTAGTAGCAGATAAATAAATGAATACATTATGAAATACCACATTATAAAAAGAGGAAAGAACATCTTATGGAAATATTGTAATCTACTAAATTGCATAAGCTACTAAAGAAATATCACCCTGTCCTAAGTTTGAACTTGAACTTGGAGATTATTATATAAACATTAAAGGCAAACTATAAACAACGCGAGCAATCAACGGGAGCGATTTTGAACCTTATGCATGCAATGATCATCACTTTTTTAATATAATTACGCTACTGAACCTTCGGTTATTCAGACTTTGGTCTCACCTCCAGCTCTCAGGTTAGTCATTTGACGACTGCCTTCGGGTTCTATCGGCTCTTAAAGTTAGCTATACAGCTGCTTTAGGTTTTACTCCATTATTCCTTACCAAACTTGGCACCGGTTAGTTACTTGACGATTGCTGAGAAAGACAAGTGTCTAAACAGTCAGTTAAAAAGTTTAGTGAAATATTTTAGTGCTCTTAAATAAAACCCAACTCTTAAGAAAAACTAGAAATTATAAGACAGTAAACAAAGACCTACATTAATCCTTGTCAAAATAGAGCTAGCGAGTTCCTGAGAGGATACGAAAGGACAGCGATAGCAAACGGTTGGGACGAGGGCTTAAAAAGAGCATACCTTGGCATATTCTTAGACGGCGCAGCAAATCTTTGGTTCTATGAATACGCTTCAAAGAACCCTAACAAAGACTGGAACGAGCTGTGCGAAGACTTCAAAAAAGTGTTTGAAGATAAAAGCTATGAGAATACGTTAAAAAAGCAGTTAGAACAGCGGAAACAAAGCCCAAACGAGACTGTCGTAAACTACATGTACGAACTTCGTGTACTATACCATGACTATAAAACACATTTGGATATGGAAGAGTTTACACACATATTCAATGAAAGGTTAACAGAGGAAAACAAATATCACTACTACTGGCTAAATAATGCGCCAAATTATCCCCCGGGAACAAGGGAGGAAATGAAAGAAATTGCCAGAACCACAGATAAGGTGCCAAAAAAGGTCGAGCATACGGATATACAACTAAGACTGCAAAGACCACAATTCTATCAGCCACAAAACACCTATAGACCGGCATTTTTTCAGCAACATGGCAGAAGTAGGCCACCATTCCGACAACAACAAGTCACACTCAGACAACCACTCTTTCAACTAAGAAACACATTCAGACCTCCATTCTCAACCAATACAAGGCCACAAAACTACTACCAAGGATTCCAGCAACAGAACCAAAATAAAAACAATAAACAACATTACTCATAAAAATAGGCAAAGAAATGCCAATAACAAACCCATATGCTATACCTGTGGAAAAGCAGGGCACTTTGCTGCAACATGCAAGTCAAGGGTACCCAAATGAGGGCAAGTGGCAAAAGTAACCCCAGCCACCTGGAGCACGGGAAGAAACGACAGGTCGGGCATATTAAGCATCACAATTGTCTTAAATAATAAACCAGTAAAAGCAATCATTGACACAGGGTCACAAAATAATATAATACAAGAAAAGTGGGCACCAAAAATAAACCGTAACAATAGTAATACCATTCTACTAACGGCAGGAGGCCACAAAATACCAGTGTTAGGGGAAATATACACTCCAATACAAATAAGAGGTAGCCAGACATTTAAAGACAACATATTGGCACAAATAATATCAGCAGCTCCATATCCAGTTATCTTAGGAATGGAATTCTTAGTAAAACACCAGGCATTGATAGATATAAAAGAAAAAACATTAATTTTAAAAAACAAATATGAAATTCCACTCCAACAGGAATCAGGAATAAAAAATCAAATATCTGGCATAGTAATAAATAGGAATGGTGAGAGAAGCAGGAATACTTACAAAAAATACGAGAAATAAAGACTGACATAACAATCAGTCCTGACGTATATAACAGGTTCTTCAACAAATTTCAAGCATTCATGTAAACAAAATAGAACATATCATAACAGAACAAGAACAAGATATATATAACTTACCAAAAAATATAGCCCTAGTTTATGGCGTAACAACAGCCTTTGTAACATACAGGACAGTACAAAAACAAGTTAAAAAGATATTCCCAAGGATAAAAAATAGACCGAAAGCCAAATTAGGTAGCACAACAATGATACAAAATGAGGATAAAACAGCATTTTTTTACACATCAGAAATATATATATAAAGAAAAGCCAAAACTTGAGATACTATATGACAGTTTATCCAAACTATATAAACAATTAAACATGAAAAATGTAAAAACACTGGCAATAACACGTAGAGGATGGAAATTAGATTCCTTAGAATGGGATTTATTAAAGAAAATGATCTATGACATTTTTAAGGAAGGACAGATAAAAGTTCTAATATGCAAGCCAGGATTGCGAAACGAATATGTTACAGATGACTCTGAGCCAATTTTAAACATAGATGTAGAATATAATGCCAAATGTTGCAAATTAGGGTTAGCAAAAAATTACGTCATACAGAAAGACTAAGTGGAAAGACTGAAAATACAAGCAATGGGTCAATTAAAAGAGGGATCAACAGTCTGGAGCTGCAGATACAACTCAGACTGGCTTGCATCGAAACGATTAACCATTCAATCACATATGTATATAGATGGCGAAAAAATGTTTCTAAAAGTAGGCGCAAGATCAAACGAACCAGTAAAATTATATAAAGGATTAACCTTGGCACTATTAGAAGAAACAGAGCCCAATATGGAACCTGTTTTAAGTTTAAACCTTAAAGAAAATGCGTGGAAAATGATGAAATGGTAACCTTACAAGATCATAACTTACAAAACATTTCCCATAAAGAAACAAAAAAGGTATTAGAGGATCTATTGTCAGAATATAACGACGTATTTGCAAAAACAGCAAAATACATGGGAAGAACTAACCTAACAAAACACGTCATAGACATTGGAGACGCTAAACCAATAAAAGGTCGACCATGCCGAGTGTCGCAAAAAGAAAGAAAGATCATTGATGAACAGATAAACGAAATGCTAGAAAGCGACGTCATACGACCATGCCATTCCCCCTGGGCGAGCCCTGTAGTATTAGTCAAGAAAAAGGATGGAAAAACAAGGTTCTGTTGCGATTATAGGAAAATTAATCAATGTACAAAGAAATCAAACTGGCCTCTACCGCAAATAGATGATATTCTAACATATTTAGGAGATGCGAAATACTTCAGCACCCTGGATATGTTCTCAGGATATTGGCAAGTCCCAATAGAAGAAGAATCTAAACAATACACGGCATTTGTGGCACAAGGACATGGCTTATATGAATTCATTGTACTAAGTTTTGGCCTATGCAATGCTCCGGCCACGTTCCAAGAACTGGCAGACAAGGTATTTTGGAACATCATATGGAAAGAAGTGCTAATTTATCTAGATGGCATTATTATTTTTGCACGCACAGTAGAGGAACACATTGAAAAACTCAGGAGTGGACGAAAATAGGCTAATATGAATGAATGAATGAATGAATAAACAACACAAGCGAACAATTAATTTTACAAAGAGAGCGGGAAATTTCTGGGCCTATTATGCACCCACTCAAACACCAATTCAGCTCGTCATCTCTAGCGGAAGTACGCAGTACCTCTCTTACTCTAACCAATACCGAGTGGCCACGATAAGGACAGGGGTGGACCATTTATTTCATCGTCCTCCAAGCTCTACCTGCAGTCCCGATCTTCTTCTATTCGCAGCAGGCGCAAGTACCTGTTCAAGCGACGGCGACGGTGCATTGTAAGAAATCGTGCTACAAGCTCTCATGTCCTCCCTTTAAGTCATAAAAGCTCTCACTTTACCAGAAGCTGGGTCTCCTAGAAGAATCCTTGCCTGTACTATTATTGAATTATTTATTTACGCTTAATTATTTACGGAACGGAAAGTCAGTTCCGGGTAGATGCAGGCATGTAAACGTTACCGAAATCATTTCCCATTTTGGTTTCACAACCACCATAGTAAAGTCAAGACAAGAAGTTAGTCAGAGTTCTGAGAAAGACAAGTGTCTAAATAGTCAGTTAAAAAGTTTAGTGAAATATTTTAGTGCTCTTAAATAAAACCCTCTTAAGAAAAACTAGAAATTATAAGACAGTAAACACAGACCTATAAACAGTACCTCAAATTGAGAAAACATGCGCACTGTAGTAATCGGGTATAATAGAATCTCATTTTTCTGACCAATAATCATTCTTAAAGTTTTATCGTTAATACATTGTTATTGTTATAAACTAAACGTGCTTACTTTATCATCTCTTCTTACCCCACGTAACTCGGTCCCGGCCTACCTCAGTTACCCCCCGGCACGCTAAACAAGGCGTGTTCTCACGTATAGAACATACAGTGGTAGATTAAAGGAAGCGTTGAGACCCCGTCATTGTACTAATCGCGACGCGGCTCTTCTCTGAGAAGTTATTCTTTTAAAAAACGCGACAACCACCTAGACTATTCGTGACAATATGTTTTTTACGATACTGGAGAAATTGTAATGTAAGAGATACATACTTTATATACGAGCATCCACATATTCGCTACTATCGTAGTAGGCTGGCCACGTTGCAACCAATTGTGCCTCGATCGCGATTACCCTTCCACCCACAAGCCTCCCTCCTACATCTGCTCAAACTCGCAAAGACTCACATGCATGACGTCACGATCTAGAATTTTGTGGGCACTTTGTCCTTTTGCAGAGGTTATGTTGCCTATATCCCCTCATCTAGCATACCATCAAGTTTCCATACACTTTCCTCTTTCAATTACATGGTCTACATATTTTCCCCACTTTTGGGACTCGACTTGTTTTAACGCCTCTTGAATCATATTTTCAACGTCACAAAACCTTTAACTTAAGCCCAACTAATTCAGTTGGATTTAGTTCACAGTGGTAGAGCCATTTCATCAATAACATATTAAGTGCAAGAAAGTTTATTTAAATTAATGATTTCAAGTAACTCATTTTAATCATATCTATTTCAGATGGTATTCCTTTTAAAGTAAGTCATCGGTTCATATATGTTTTACTCCAAGAAGAAGTTAGTAGCTTTAGAAGTCTCCTGGAGTAGTAACTGGAGTTGTCCATAACGACAACTGACCAAGGAGGAATAAGGTCCAGCATCTGCTCGAGATATTCTTCGAAAATAACTGCGTTCATGTCCTCGTGATAATAATCAGTTTTCTTTGACCGAAATGCTTGTAAATCGACTTCCTTAATTCCATTTTTATTGCCAATATATGTGATTATCAATCGGCTTCCTTCACCAAAAAGTGTCTTAATTCCAGTGCATCGTCTTTCTATGAAAGCTTAACGCGAAGTTGTTACATTTTTATTCTATTGCCAACCGTGCAGTCCTCGTTTACTCATGTTTCGTCCAAATAATTTCGTTTCTTTCTACTTTGTAGTTTTTCGTAAAGAAATGTTTTTTCTTTTTCGCATTTTATAAAATGTGCTGTAAACAAACCGGCCAACCAGCACAAAAGCAACAGGTCTTTAAATCCTAAATATATGGTTTTAAGTATTTAAAAATACGCGTAACAATATAAATTGTATACCTAAATACACAACGAAATATTAGGTATGTTTCAAGCATTTAAAAGCACATAAATAGTTCCGATTTCAGAAAAATGAAAGAAAATAACACTAATTACCGCAGCCATTAGCTTAAATCGTCTTTGCATCATTATCGATCTCCAATTATTTTCTTCCTGTTTTTTCTTGATGATTTGATTGGACCACTTTTGACTCTCCCATCGCAATCATTTTTGAATTCCTTCTTTTTTTTTAAATACCGGTTGTTGGGTTTTGTTGTTTAAGGGCATTGTAGACGATAAGAATATCTTTTACATTTTTAGATAGAGTTTTTCATAGCAAGAAAATCAGAGACGATAGCCATTTTCACGAACAAACTGTTTAAAGCAGGTACTACGCCTATGTAATAGCCGAAATAAGGTTGTAAAATTGACTCTTTTTCAGCTTTTCGGATGCTTTATTACTTTCTCTAATTTTAAAACGAGCTTTTTTTAAAACCTAAAGCTCTTAGATAGCATTTGAGACCAACGCTTTAAGGGAGGGGGAATGTGTAAACTACTAGAAACATTTGAACTACTAATTAATTATCACCCTGTCCTAAACTTGAACTTGAAAAATATTATGTAAACATTCAAGTCAATTTACAAACAACGCGAGCGAACAGCGCAGGCAATTATAAACCTTAAAGTTGCAATGGTTAGCAAATTATATGATATAAATAGTCAAGCGGATCATCAGTCCGGGAGGCTTTTGTCTCTCACCTAATCTGCTCACCTACTGCAGTATAAGGAGGAGGTACGGTGGTACGTATTTTAATTTTCAGACCCAACTCGGGAAGTGCAGTTCACACTTCACAGGAACGTATTTCTCGGGAGGGACCTGCCTGAAAACTATTAAAGTCGAATCTACGAAAGTTCTGTCTAAATTCTAAGTCAAGTGATTTTGAAAGTTAACGTTATAGTGCCTTAAAGTGCTGAGTGAAATTAAGATAAACTAAGAACCTTAAATAACTAATAACCAAACCTAACCATAAATCAAAACACGACACCGTTCTTAAAGAACTTTATTATAATACAGGAACTAAGACCTATAAACAATTCAAACCATACCTCAAACCGAAAGTTAATAATCGGGTATAGTGTAAACTCATTAAGTCTCTAACCAATAGACGTTGTTATTGTTTCCCATTAAGTCGTTGACCAATAGACGTTATTGTTTTATCGAAGTGCCTCTCTTTATCTCTTCCCACCTAACGTAAATCGATCCCTAAATCTGAGCTATATATAACTCGCATGCCAACCAAGGCGTGGCGTCACGGATAAAACTAAACGTGACAAAAATGAAGCAAAATCGACAAACAATTAACACAATCAATACTAGGATCAATTTTTGGTGTCCATTTTTCCTTGATACATTAGTCTTTTAAAGATTAAGAAATTTCTAAGCAGGATGCAATTCTATTGATTTCACAACCTTCGATAACCAAAAGGCTCTGGTTAGTGATTATGATTACAATTTGGAACTAACCAATTATAAACTTAGCATCAAAGCAATATATTATTGATTTTCAAAGTCTTGAGGTCCAAAAAACACTGTGCGCTTATGTATAATATATTTTAATTTCAACTATATTTCTTTCTTTTCAGATTAGGCCAGTATTCCGTTAAGAAAACCCCATTCGACATAGGAACACGTAGCAATAACAAACAAATATTTCACCTAAGTTAAAAACAATATCTAACAAGATAAATATTCATATTACCCATTTTATATAAGTTTGTTGCGGTTAAAATTGGTTTCCAGTGTGGTTTCCCGTTCGCGGTGCACTTTTTGTGGTTTCTAAAAGAATAGAATAAATAGAAGAAAAATAACATCGACCGTTTGCGGTAAAAGAAGTTGAAGAAAGCAGTTGAGACGAGATTCTTATGGTTTTCATGGTGAGTTTTATTTTATTCATAACCTAATAGCTATTTACGTAATAAATCCGGAAAGTGATATTTTATTGAATGAACGTGCACTCTTCTAGGTAGTCGAATAAAGAAAATTTACAGGTAGGTATGGTATGGGTATGTTGTATGCACTATTTATTCGCAACAGCCAATTAAATGTAAAAAAATGTGTTCGTTTCCTTAACAACAAAATAATTATTGATATTAATGATGATTATTAAAGGAAATTCGAGTTGTTGCAGACGTATCAATGGTGTCAATGATAATAGTACATTATTTGGACGTAACCTACTTGGACTCTTTCCATGTTATCGTATTTTCTTTCGTTTTGAATTATCTCCCCTATATCTATTTAAACGGCTAGATAAGTGAATTGCATAGCATATGTAGAATAATTTATTATAAAAAATCGATAAATTTGTTTATCTTCAAAAGTAAATTTAAAGCGTAATTAATATTTCAGATTTTCGAATCCATATACCAAGAATTTTCGTAGTTAAATGCTTATTTTCAGTAAAAAAATGGTATACTTGCCAAAGAAGATAAATATAGTTATTTTCCTAACAAGTGCGGAAACTTTTCGGTACGCGACTACCATTGCGGCAAGCAGTAGAGTGCGGGAAAGGCACTTTTCAAATGATTCTACGATCACATATTAAAATAGAAACAAAGTAAAAAAAAATACCAAGAATAGTAATAATACTAGAGGTGTTAATAAAATTTGTATTAAGGTTAAAATTAGCATATTTTTACTTTCCCGTACTAGTGCGGCAAAGTGACACGTTCTAAACTAAAACAGGTGCGGGATAGTCGGGCAAAATCGCACGGCCGTAAAAAATTGTTATGGTATTTATTTATTTTTTATTTTTAAATATGTAAAAAGTGACCATCATTATTAACCTGAGCCAACCGATTTTTTAACAAAAATGTAATGATAACTGCTATAGTAGTAGAGTAATTGTGAAGGTGTTGTTTAACCCTTTTAGACCAGAATTAAGTTGTTCTTTCCTAAAAATTTTCTTTGGGGTTTTTCTCAGATAATGGATGCAACAAAACTTAAAAACCGCACAAGCACATTTTTGTTGACAATTTTTCTGAAAAAAACAACAATGCCCATTGTAATTAATGGACAAGGGCACTTACTTTCAGGATGAAGATATGATAAAATGATTTTTAGAAAACAATAAATTAATGTAATGCATTTTTTTTATGATATAACCTAAAATATTTTCTTCCTTTAACTAAAAAAGGGTGTATTTTTTATGGCAGTGGTACACACACTAAAGGGAGATCCTATGGCACTCGACGAGCGGCTTTAGGGTGTGCTTTGGTGCGGCATCGGCATTCCAGAGGTGTGGGCAATACACGGTCTTATTTGCGCTTTGTAGAACAAGAGGAGCTGCTGCTCAAATCAAATCAAATCAAATATATTACATGTTAAAAATGTACAAGCATTTACACAAAGTCAAAAGAATAATACAAACATTAAAAAATTAATACTATGGTAGAAAATACTAAACAAAAAACAAATTACTAGTATCATCCACTAAAGACATAAAATACTACGTGTTTAAGACTCTAAGTTCAAGAAACTCTGTGGTCCTATAGAACGCCTCTTTCATTAAAAATACTTTTACTCTTTTTTTTGAATTGTTTAAAGGGAAGTTCCCTGACTTGTGAAGGTAATTTGTTAAAAAGTTTGACACCAAGGAAATCTGGCCTACATTGGCACCTCTCCATTCTGCTACAGGGTGCAACCAGATTGAATCTTCCTCTAGTGTTATGATTATGAATGCTCTCATATGTTTTATATTTGTCCGTATTATTTTTTATGTACAAAAAGTGTTCCAGGATATATACACAGGGAAAAGTTAATTGTGTGTAAATGCAACCCTGCAATCCTTCCTGTAACTCAGACACGACATGAACCTCAGAGCAGTCAGAGCCCTTCTTTGGAGCTCAAACACGTGGGCCGAATGCGATGAACCACCCCAGGCCAAAACAGCATAGGTCATCTTACTGTGGAAAATAGCAAAATATGCAGTTCTTATTGTTTCCTGGGATACACATCCTACTAGATTCCCCAAAGCAAAGACCCCAGTCCTAAGTCCATCACACAACCCTACAACCTGTGGCTCCCAGATCAATCTTGAATCCAGATTCACTCCAAGAAATCTGACAGATTCGCATTCAGCGAAAATATCATGCTTTGGGTCTTTTCTACATTAAGAAGCAAGCGATTTGATAGGAACCACTCTCCCACAGCTTCCCGAGCCTCCAATAAAGTTTCTCTACATCCCCCACAGTCTCACCACACACTCCAACAGTTGTATCGTCTGCGAAAAGCAAAAATTTGGCACTTTCAAAGCGAAGTGGGAGATCATTCATGAAAATCAGAAATAGAATTGGGCCCAATATTGATCCCTGTGGATATCCAAGAGCACTTCCGCAGACAACACTCCACGCACCGGCGGCACCCTCTGATACCTGTCAGAAAGGTATGACCGCGTCAATTTTATACTGTTTTCACTAAAATTATAGGACTTTAATTTTTCTACTAAAAGAAAGTGTGTTACACCGTCAAAAGCCTTACTGAGGTCGCAGAATAGGGCACCAAAATATTCTAAGCCTTCGAATGAGTTCATAACTGCATCCACCAGCTCAAGAACTCCCATTACTACTGAATCTGAAGCCAAAGTGATGGTCACTGAATACATTGTTGGTCTCAAAGTGTTCAAACTGTTTGCCATGATCTTTTCAAATATTTTTTAAATAATGGGCAGCAATGAAATTGGCCTATAATTTGTAATCTGTTCTCTATCTCCCTTCTTAAACACAGGTGTAATAAGAGCTCTCTACAGGACCCCCGGAAAGACACACTCACAAATGCATTGGTCAAATAGCTTTGCGAGGGGAATGTACACTAGGTTTTTTACAGACTTTATAAGTTAGTTAGGACATGTTGATTTTTTAGTTTTTTTAGTTTTGATATTATATCTCTCATTTCATCGACCAAGCATATTAAATACAGAATTCACATTTCTCAAGTATGAAAGTGGGGCAGTGGCAGAGATCATGAGCTAGCCCCGCAAAATAACTATTGAAGTCTTGAGGAGATATATCACAGTCAATAGCACCTTTTGGGTTTGAACTACCTCGTTTCGAATTTTTAATTTGCCACATACATTTACAAGGGTTACCGGAGGAGTTTGTTGCTCTATCATTAGCTGTTTTTTTTTGCGTTGCGTATGGCAGTTCTATCTCTATTTTTAATTCTATACAATCTCTCACTCAATTGTACTGCTTGTGCAAGCAGATTCAGACTCTCTCTCATACCTCTCAGCCACTATCAAACCAATTAACTGTGCGTGGTTGACTTGATCTGACAGTAAGTTCTCTAATAGGGAAATATTCTAAGTATTCACCCTCTAGAAGATCCATTAAAACTTTAGAATTCCGCTCAATGTCAATCTCCATATTGTCAATAAAATCCCAGGAAACTCAATGATACTATAAAACTTATTTAATCCATTTTGGGTTAATGGTCGAAAGATTTTTTTCCAGTAATATATTGACTTTAGATCTAAACGAATTTGTTAGCCCAAATGATGTGAGAGATGGGGGTTTCAAAATTAACAAAGACATTGTCCAAGCAAGCTTCGCCACGTGTGGGCTCAAAGATTGCCTGATGTAAACCATATGACCCCAAAAGGTCAAGAAGCGTGAGAGTGATACCCTACAAGGTGTTAAAGGGTACGTTGAAATCTCCTGCTAGGACAATATCTCTCCCATTGCCAACAGAGTCCAAAACATTCTCCAAGCAGACAGAAAGGAACCAACATCACCTCCTGGCGTCCTATAGATACAGATAATGTAAATGTTATCGATTAAAATTGCACTTAGCTGTACATATTTTTCAATATTAACACTAAAATTGTCTAAAAACATAAAATTAAAATTTCCCTAACTAATATCATGGTACTTCCCCCAAGTCTCTGTACTCTTGTTGAGAAACCTGCAACCTTATATTGCTCAAGTTTAAATGCATTCACTTCACTGGAATTTAGCCAATGTTCAGTGAGACATAAGAAATCCAAATTTTGTTCAGCTAAAACTGCTTCAAATTGATGTACCTTATTTGTAACAGATTGGATGTTATAGTGGAACAAGGCTAAATTTTTTCCTGAAACTCCTAAGTTCTTGGAGTTACATTTTGCCTCCTTTGAGACATTAAGGTTTTAGGTTTAAAAATTTGTTTATTTTTACACCCTTAGGCCACAGGTTTGCCTCCATAACAACGTGAAAAGTTCATATAAATACTTTAAAAAAGTATATGTCGTGATGTGGACTATTTTTAATGTATGTTAGCCTATCCTTGGTTTCATTGATGAAGCTTTAAACACATATTTTATAACATCCAATTCGGATTTTATTTATTTATTTGCAATGGTCTTGTCCGCAAAAAAAACCCTGACATTTTTGGAAATGGTTACTTTTCTTTGTACTTCACATAGAACATTTCTTATCTCCAACAATTAACGCGCCTGCGATGTTCTTTTGTTTCTTTTCGCCGGGTTTATTATACAATGAGCCGGCTGGAAACAATTATGCATTTAATTCGCGAATTAGCTATTATTGTTATGCAGTTACCCACAGCTGCCAGCTCATAACTCTTAAATTTCAGGATGTAACAGAAGCCCAGTTGTTGTTGCGTTCCCGAATGTTAGATAGTTATCGGAAAGACAGTGGCGTGCAGAAATCTGTTGGTCATTGCTCGAAGGAAATCGCAATTTAATTCCCACACGAATCCTCATTTTTGGGCACATGTCCAACACATAAATCTCGCGGGTGTATCTTCCAGGTAGCATTTTGGTGTTGGGGTATATTTCGCAGTGTAAGTAATCTTGGCTGAATGGCCTTTACACATTTGGTTCATATCTGCGATTTGGCTCGTATTTTCCGTAATGGATCTTAATGTCCTAATTTCTATAGCTTGAAGACGTTTGTTGCAAGCGATTAACTGCATATGTTTTATAGATCCTTCAAATGAGGTCTTTGATATTTAAGATTTATGTTATTCGTAATACTAACTCCAACTTAATTAAAATTCGCCACTTACTCAATACCTTGGTTATAAACACCTCTTACATGTTTTGCAATTTCGAGCGAGTATTTTTTCCATTTATGACAGATGTTTTGAGACTGCATCGCTCCTCTACAATTCGTATCAGATCATCTTTTTTTTTGTTTCCCATCCTATAACTTTTGCCAGCAACAATGATCTCGGTTATTATTTCAACAATAATAAGATTGAACAGTGTATAACTAATGCTACCTCCTTGATCTTATGCCAGTGTTTGCGCATATTCAATATCCATGTTGTAGATATGTTCTATACTGTGAATCCTCCATTCCAAAAATGAGATTTGTTCCTCGAAACGTCGACTGTTTTCCAGTTCTTTTGGAATTTTCAGCTTTGTGGGGGTCACTGGACTGGCACTTGTGCTGTTTACACCCTGGGGCCAGAGCTAATTATTTTGAGGAGCGTACAAATGGAGTGGAGTAAAAGGCAAAAATTTGTTATATATTCAAATCCATGTCCCCAATCTTGTTTGTGTTTAATTTTGTAGATTTGATATCGAAGTCAACATGTCGATTGTGCAGTTGTAGCCTTTCTTTGTTGAAGGCTTGCTTCAGGTGCTCGAAGCACATTTACGCTGGTCTGTTGAATTGGATAAATTCCGCTATTTGCCATTTAGCAATATGGTATGGATATATTAGACCTGAATCGTTGTTTTTTTTCGGAAACCGCCATCTTCTCCTATAATATTTCGGCTAGGAGTTTCAAAACTATTCTCAATAAACTCACTCCTTGACTCCTTGGGAATTCTTTGGGCGCGGAGTATCCTGTTCATCCATTAAAACATTGTCTATAATATATGATCTCGTTCGTTTGTGGAAAATCATTTGCCAGTACAATACTTCTAGGGGAAATATTCATACCTATAATATGATCTTTCCGTCCATCGATATATAATATATGAAACAATGTGAATACATAATTTATGCAAAATACATTACATAGCTAATTTGCTCTCCATTACTATTAAAAGGAACTAATCAAAGTATTTTGGCAATCTTAAACAAATTGTTGGATTTCATAAGACGCATACGAAAAGTAAATAAAAATGTAATTAAAGTAAAAAGGAATATATACGAATTAACAAAAAAAAATGCACGCGGCTACCGAGAGCTTAAACCACAGGAAGGCGACTGACTAAAAATAATCGGAATACACAAACAAAACTTGAGATGAATGGTTTTACATTATATGCTTGCTCTCTGTATATCGCTCGCTGCTTTCAAAGGAAATATAATATAAATAACGCAACACAAATATAATATGTATAGGGCTATTGAAAAGCATTTTGAATATTACATATTTCAACATTGCCTCTTATTCCAATTGCTATTCAATATTCACCATTTTAACAATATTATAAAATACACTTTTCTGTAAAGATTTAGTAAGAATGTCCGCCTCTTGATTTTTACATTCTATAAACATTAAGTCAATTTCACCATTGTTTACTAAGTACATAATCAACTCAGGGTTCTTCACCAACTTGATCGTTGATTGGTTGTCAACGTTAGTTGTTATTGTCTCCTGCTGGATGACGAATTCATTCAGGAATTATTTTAACCACAAAGCTTCTTTTCCATCTAGCGCTAGTGAGACACATTCTGTTTCAGTAGTTGATTGAGCTACAATGCTCTGTCTTTGACTTGATCAACTGACTGGACCAACTACCATTACAAAAATATATCCACTTGTTAACTATCGAGTCTCCTTGCAACCTGTATAAACAAGTATGTTTATATTTTCTGTCTTTCTATATACAATTTTATAGTCAATTGTATGTTTAAGGTATCGCATAATTGCAATTGATTACAAAACGACTAACTTCACTTACGCTGTAAGCAATATCTGGTCTGCTTTTACGGTAGCTGAAATTACATATAGGTGAGCCAACTGTCTCACGATATGGTTCCTTTCTTAGCTCAGCACTCTAGTACTGTTGCTGACCAATGGAAATTGTTTGGTTTTCACTATTACGCACTATTTATAGTCCAACAAAATGTCTTGCATCCTCCACTGTAATGCTAAAATAACTTTTTGTTTGTTATTAAATCGGTAATTGCTTCTTGAGAATATGTCAATACAAGTCCATCATCAACATAAAGATCTAGGTAGATAAAATGTTTTCCAAATTTTCCCGTAAGAACGGACTAATCACTTTTTAATTGTTTAAAATAATTGTACAATTTTAGAAAGTTCACAAATTTATTGTTCCAACAACGAGACGCTTGTTTTAGCCTATAAAGACTTTTCTTGGTCCTCGAAACCACTCGGTTGCTTCATATAGATTGTTTCTTTTAGATCGCCATTTAAAAATGCGGTTTGCACGTCAATTTTAAGTCTTTTTCAGTTGCTAATGCAAGTAAAACACGAATTGAATCGTTGCGCACTACCGGTGAAAAAGTTTCTCCATATACCTTTTTGTTGTGTACAGCCGTTTACCATTATACGGGCTTTAAAACAAATATTACGGGAGTAGTTTGTTGGTATATACCCATTTATTGTCAATGACTGAAGCATTGCTTGGTTTTGGCACTAAAGCGCAAGTATTATTTTTAAGTATTGCTTCAAATTCCTGTTCCATTTTCTTCACATTGAATTGCTTCTTGTTAAGTCTCTGGACTTAAAGTTGAACAATATATTGCTGGTTTCTTCTGCATTTTTATGTTCTGTTTCTTCTTCAACATGCTGTTGTTTTTCTACTACGTCTTCTTCGATTTCTTCTGTGATATGATCGTCAAATTCACATATCAATTGAATATAGTCTTTATTTAATTCTAAACTGTCAGCTTCGTCAGTATTATTAGAATTTACATCACAGCTAATGTAAATTCTTCGTCTATTTGGATTTCATAGTCTAAAATTGTTTGAAATTCCATCAGATCCAACGAATAAAAGTTTTCTAGTCTTGTCTTCCCATTTTCTTTTCTTGTAGAACTTTTACCTGCAGAGCGAATTGATTGCTCTCATCTTCCGAACTTGTTATTCTTAATTCTCTTTTAAGATGGCGGGATGTCAATTTGGTAAATGTCTGTTCTTGCGGAGTCACAGAATCCCATGTTGCTTTAAAATGGCTGTATTTTTGCGGTCAACGTTTTTGAACAAATTCCACTTTCACTTGTAGCTTCCTTAACGTCGTGAAGGCTTCTGATCATCTTTCAATTTTCGCAATACACCCTGCAATTGTATAGTCACAGATTTTTTGCCACAATAGCTTCTTGATAAGTTCGGTTCTTTGCTCATGAATCGACATAAGCTTTGCCCACATTTCAGCAGCATTTTTGCAATTCAGCAAACATTCTAATTGATGCTGCGCTACGGAGGTGAGGAGTATCACTTCCGCTTTAAAATTCTTGTTGTACTAAGTCTTCCAGGCTCCGATGAGGTATTTTGTGATTGGGAAACAGTTCCATCCACGATTTCAGGGTGTTTCTTTGACTTTAAAGTTATAGAGACATTGAATTTCCATAATTGAAAATTTGAACCATCAAATTTCACAATATCGGCGCTTGTATATCCCGTTGCCATGTTTATTGCGCACTTTAGTCTTTCACACGTTCAGCGCCATGTGAATAATTTTGGATATACATTGTTAAAACGTTGTGTATCGGAAATGATACACACGCATTATCTCGTTCTAGGTGTTGTGTATTACTTTAGGTTGGGACACGGAGTCATCATTGAGAAACATTACATTAGAGTAAAACAAACTTTACTTTTTGAAAAAAAAAATATTTTAAACATAAATGAACCTTCTCTAGCATGAAAGAAATGGAAGAAAAACGTTTTACATTATAAAAATGCGCCTAGCAATGAAGCAGAAGTGACAGATAATAAGCTGGCATACGGAGCATTAAGTAGAAACTTGGGATGCTCTGGCTATCTTTCTGTCAATTCCTTTCCTTCTCTACCATAATTTTGATAGCGTTTAACGCAGCGGCCACTATTGTTTCCCCTCCATTTAATTTTTTTTATTAAATAATGCATGACTTGTGCATTTGTCAGGCGTGTTAGCTCGATCAAGCACTCCAGTGATTATCTGCTCTCGAAATTCTGTGATGGTCATTTTCTTATTTGTTGTGATTTTGTTACATAAAAAATGAGCATTTACTGGACTTGTTCCCCATATGATTTCATGTAAACGTTTGCGGTACCAGTTAGTGCAATGACGGAAAACAGATCTGTATGTGACCATTTGGTCGTTAAGGTCAATAGATGACTTGCCAGTATTGTATTCTGTAATAATATCTGGTTTTATTATGGGTGTGCCTTTTCTACTTTTAGAATTAGCGACTTTTAGAGGTGATGTTTTGGTTGACAGCATTCACACGTCTCGCTCTGTTGTCGCGCTATTTTAGAACAACAATACCATCCTCTGTTTGTTTGGCCGACATCTCGCCTCTTTTTATTTTAGCTCTTATAACATTTTTTGGAAAGTATTTTCTGTTGGTTCTCAACGTACCTACCAGGTGAGTCTTTCTACGTCTCAAACGACAAGCTAGCGGGATGCTTGTATAGTAGTAGTTATCCGTATACACGGTCCTGCCTTCGTCTAAGAGACTATCTGTTAGTGACTTTACGGTTCTTTCAGGAACCCCAGTTTTTGGATCCTTTGATTTATCATAATAAACCGAGAGATTCCAAGTAAGCATTTTGTAAGCACTTCTTTGATTTTATATAGTCTGTGATATCAGCAGTTGCGTTAGCAGCAAAATGCAGAAACTTCAAATTTAATTCAAAACGATTCCTGGGCATTCCGGTAATGGAATGCTAAAAAGTGTATGAGCTCTCTAATAATCCTTTATTGCCGGTAGTTTCACTAACTCCATCCATCCAACACGGACTTAAAAACTTTATCTTTTCATCCCTACTTCCTGGAGTCCACGAGTGGGATCCTGACTGGGCAAGAGTGTCTATGTTTAGTAGATGTTTTTTTTTTTTTTTTTTATGGCAGTGGCACACACACTAAAGGTAGATCCTATGGCGCTCGACGAGCGGTGTGTGTGCGAAGATGTTGATTGATACGGTTCTTGAATATTTGTAGGTTGTAATTAGTGGGAAACAGATGTCCTGGAAGTGAGTTCCACAGTGATGCAGTGCGCCAGACAAAGGAGTTCTGGTAAAGCGATGTTCTAGGTGTTTCTAGTTGTACGACGAATTGGTGCGCTCCTGCCGTCTGTCGGGACTGCCTGACAGGAGTTGCCAGGGGCGGGATTATGCGGGCCAAATCCTGGGAATATCTGCCGTGAAAGTATCTGTAAAACAGAGACATCTCGGCCACATTTCTGCGATGTTCCAGACTATCCAGATTCCGGGTCAACTCCGGATCGCCGACGAGACGCACAGCCCTCTTCTGAATGGAATCCAGCAGCTTTAGGGTATGCTTTGGTGCGGAATCCCAGATATGTGAGCAATATTCTAAGCACGGTCTTATTTGCGCTTTGTACAGCAAGAGCAACTGCTGCGGTGTATAGAGTTTTTTGTTGCGAAATAGCGCACCAAGCTTCTGGGAGGCTGATTTTGCGATGTTAGCAACATGGTCATGCCATGACATATTGCTGTTGACCGAGACACCCAGCAGCCCGATTGACGAGGATGAAGGAATGGTCGATCCTGCCATAATGATGTCAGGGCCCGCTGTATTGGCCCTCTTAGTAAACGTTGCTGCTTGGGTCTTTGCTGCATTGAACTGGACCAAATTTCAGTCGCCCCAAGTTTGAACTTTCTCCAGGTCTTGATTAATTGCTGTAATCTGCTCCTGTCTGCGGTGATGAGTCTCAGTCGCTGGTAAGGGTTTTTCTGATCTAAAGTGGGAGACAAGGGTACTGTCATCTGCAAAACTGTAAACAGGATTATTCGTTTCAATCAGCAGGTCATTAATATAGATGAGGAACGGAGTTGGTGAAAGTATTGCCCCCTGAGGCACGCCCGCGTTGATGGTGAATGTGTCCGAGATGTGTCCATCGACTGCAACGTGTAGGGATCGGTTCTTAAGGAAACTGGCCAGCCAGCTGCAGAGAGAGGCGGGCAGTCCCAAGGACGGCAGTTTGTTGAGCAGTCCGTCATGCCAAACTCTGTCGAATGCCTTTGAAATATCCAACGCAATCGCTCGAGACTCTCCGTAGTTTTCAATTGCCTTACTCCATATATGAGTGACATAGGCCAATATATCTCCTGTCGATCTCTCTTTGCGAAAGCCGTATTGATTATCGCTGATTATTCTGTGTTGCTCTCGAGGTACTTGAGTAGTTGCTGGTTGACTACACGTTCCATGACTTTGGAGATTATTGGAAGCAAGGCAATCGGGCGATAGTTTGAGGGCGTGGTTTTCTTGCATTTTTTTGGAACAGGTTGCACTCGAGCGACTTTCCAAGAGGATGGGTAAATCCCTTTTCTATAAGAAAGAGAAAAAAGCCTGGAAAAAACAGGTGTTAGTTCGTTGGCGCAGTTTTTTAGCACGATGGCAGGTATTCCGTCCGGTCCTGATGCCTTTTGCGTATCTAGTTCTTTAAGGATTTTGTGAATATCACGATGAGAAAACTTGACTTCTGCCATGGTGGTGTTGATGTTCGGTATAGTGGGGAGAGTCTTGCTTTGCGGCACGTCTAAGGTAGAGTGCGATGAAAACATTTTGGCGAGCATGTTTGCTTTTTCCTTGGCTGTAGTCGCCGTGATGCCACGTTCGTCCGTCAAAGGTGGGAGAGACGTTTTTGTAAAGTTGTTACTTACTGCCTTTGCTACCGACCAGAAATTCCTGGAGCCACTGGGGCATTGCAAAAGTTTATTCCTGATCCTTTGATTGTGTTTGTCCTTAGTTTCGTCGATCACACGCTTGCACTCGTTTCTCGCTTCGATAAAATAATTGCGATTTTCAGCGGTCTGATTTTGCTGTTTCCTTCCTACAGCTCTTTCGCATCTTTTGTCGAACCAGGGCTTTCCTTTTGATGGTAACTTGATAGAACTTGGGATGTATGCTTCCATTCCTGAGGAGATTACTTGCATGATCTCTTCGCAGCAGTCTGACGGGTCGTCAGTGGCAAAGCAGACGTCGAGCCAAGGAAAATCTAGGTAAAACTGCCTTAGATCGTCCCAGTTTGCAGAATTGTAATGCCAGATTTTGCGAGGCAATGGTGGATCCTTCTGTATGGGTGGCAATTCACAAACCGTTGTAATAAGTTTGTGGTCGGAGGTACCTAATGGCGGACCAACTGTAACCTTGTACTGGTCAGGATTGGTGGTAAAAGATCCAGGAGGGCGGCGAATTCGCCCCTCTCTGAGATTCGAGTTGCTTCGCCTACAAGTTGAGTAAGCCCGCAGCTGACGGCAAATGCTTCAGCTTCTCTACCTTCGTTGTCGGTCTTGTTGTGATGTTTGAGCCAGTTGGTGTTGTGGGCATTGAAGTCTCCCAGAACGATTATTTCTGAACTGGGGTGATCGACCTTTATTGAGATGTTGGGTGGCGAGTAAATTTGTTTGCTCTACCATTTGAATTATAATATCATTGGACAAAAACAATTCAAGAAAATAAATTGGATTTGCTTGTGTCAAGATCCCGGTATAAATATCTTTTATACCAGTAAAAGGTGCTGTATATTCAATATGTGGTGGATCT
This sequence comes from Pissodes strobi, assembly GCA_016904865.1. Taxonomy (NCBI): domain Eukaryota; kingdom Metazoa; phylum Arthropoda; class Insecta; order Coleoptera; family Curculionidae; genus Pissodes; species Pissodes strobi. The sequence continues at coordinate 222,542 of MU182860.1, forward strand.
TCATGGGTAGGCATTTCCCATTTAATACTGGCTGGTTTTTACTTCAACCACTGGTGCTGCTGGGGGCAGGATGATGCCAGCCAAATCCTGTTCGCACATGTTCGCCCTGAAAATATCTATAAAACAGGGAAATCTCGGTCACATGTCTGCGGTGTTTCAGGCTATCCAGATCCCGGGTTAACTCCGGGTCGCTAGGAATGGAATTCAGCAACTTTAAGGTGTTCGTAGGTGCGGCACCCCAGATGTGTGAGCAATACTATAAGCACGGTCTTATTTGCGCTTTGTAGAGCAAGAGTAGCTGCTGCGGTGTATATAGTTTTTTGTTACGAAATAGCGCACCAAGCTTCTGCGAGGCTGACTTTGCGATATTAGCAACGTTGCCATGCCAGGACATATTGCTGTTAACCGAGACACCCAGTAGCCCAATTGACGAGGGTGAAGGAATGGTCGATCTTGCCATAATGAAGTCAGGGCACGCCCCATTGGCTTTCTTTCATTAAATTGGACCAAATTCCTGTCGCCCCAAGTTCGAACTTTCTCCAGATCTTGATTAATTGTTGTAATCTGCTCCTGTCTGTAGTGATAAGGCTCAGTCGCTGGTAAAAGTTTTTCTGATCTAAATTGGGGGACAAGGGTACTTTGATGTGCTTGATGACTCTTCTTCGCAATCTCCGCTGTGATGAAAGTCCGGATCTTGAAATGAATCGTCACTACTATAGTCTGTCATTTTGAAGAAGATAATTTGGTCGTTTGTTCACAACTAGACCCTACAAGCTATACACTCTAAAACAAAGAAACTTGGAATTTAGTAAAAACTATCACATTGTTTTATCTAAACTCCTCGTTAGGTCCCGCACAAATCTTCTTTTTCCGTTTGTTAACCTGAAAAGAAGAGAAAATA
>MU182860.1:232397-253713 GCA_016904865.1 Pissodes strobi
CTTCTGTGACAGTTACGAAAATCGAGTATGTGGTAATTGTGCCAGAAACCTATCTCCATGCAAATTGTTTACGAGTTGCGTTTTTAACAATTATGTCATATTTCTATGCATTTTTGTTTCATTTTCTTAACTAATCTTTATTTTTTTAATTATCCTTTTGGCTATCTGAGTCATATTGACCCTTGGGTAGCTCAAAAGTGATAGCCTTGGAGGATTTTAAAGCATAATAAATCATGATGAAGTTAAGTGAGGCTGAACGCATCGAAACTCTAACAATGGTAGGTTATGGACATCTGCGACGCCCTTATGGAAGCGTTTGCCGTTTATTTGCTGCTGCTCATCCGAACAGAGATCCCATAGTAAAGTCCACCACGGCAAAGATAGTATCAAAATGTAGAACATGCCAAGTAAAAGATGCGCAAAATCTGGTTGTGCCAAGTCTGCAACCAATAATTTTTTTTATGTTCGGCACACACCCACAAACCGAAAATCCTATACCACTCAACGAGCGGTGCGTGTGCCGAGAAGACGATGGACGTTGGACTTGAAGCGCTGTAGGTTGTAATTTTTGGGAAAGACGTTACTGGGAAGCCGATTCCAGAGCGAGGCAGTCCTCCAGACAAAGGAGTCCCGCAACAGCGACATCCTAGATGTTTGCAACTGAATCGTATGTTGATGAGCAGCTTGTGTCTGACGCGTGTTTATGTTTTGCACAACTCTGGGCGGAATCACCTTCCGTAGTAGTATCGATAGTAAAGAGAGAGGTTCGCCACTTCTCTTCGATGTTCAAGGCTATCAAGGTCTTTAGTCAACTCTGGGTCATCCACAAGACGGACTGCTCTCCTTTGTATGGAATCTAATATCCTGAGCAAGTGTTTGCGTGCCAAGCTCAACACATGGGAATAGTATTCCATAAATGGTCTTATCTGGGCCTTATAGAGCAGCAAGAGCTGATGAGGTGTATACAACTTTTTTGCTTTATAGAGTGCTTCTGCTTTTGTGCTGTTGCCTTAGCGAAGACAATATCATGGATCCTTTTTTTATTGAAGGAAATTTAACCGGTCAAGCTCATGCTGAAATGCTCAATCAAACTATAGAGCCTTCGCGGAATTTGAAAACTAAAGAGACTAAACTTATGCATCAATATAAATCTTAACGATCTTCAACTCTTCATGCAAGATGGTGCACTCCCACACTATTCTAGTATGGCGAGAGAGTGGTTGGACCAAAACTATCAAAACCAGTAGATTGGCAGAAGAGGTACAATTGAGTGGCCACCAAAATCACCTGACCTTATCCGTATTAACTTCTTTTTATGGGGTTACATTAATTCAGTAGCTTACAAAACCCAGCCAGCTTCTCGGGAAGAATTGCGTCAAAGGATAACTGTGGATTTAATGTTTATTTTTTAGATCACTAAGGTAAATTGTGATTAACATCAAGAATAGACCGTTGTCTAAGATTCATGTGGAGTGGTTATTGTAGGTTGTTTTGAGAGCGGAGCAAACTGAGTGAAGACGATATCTTCCTTGCGTAGCTACCGCGGTATCAGCCGCAGCAGTGACACAAGGCCAGCCCCGTCTCTAGGCTTTAGGCCGCCCGAGGCGAGCAGGATTTGGCCGCCCCTTACAACAGACCAATTAAGGAGTCAATAATGACCTATACGGCGAATAGGCGCTCGCGCGGTTTTTTAACCGGTAGGTTCCGGTATAAGGACGTGACCTGCAGGGTCTATATTTTCGTGGGGGCTACAACTCCGCAGCGGAGTCGGGGTTGGCCGGTTAGTGGGTACCCCCCATCTCCCACCTCCCGTTTTCCGGAAAAAACCGTATTTTTATATCGACCTAACCTTCATTTTGTTCCATAAGAAACGGAACCTACTTGGAACCTATCGGCTTTTGTTTCCGATCGATTTAAAATTCGGCATGTAGGTAGAGGACGCCAAGGCCGACAAAAAAGGTTCTTTACGAAAAAAAAAACAATATTCTTAGTGTTCGAGAAATCGGCCGTTTAAATTCGAGAACGGTCGTAGTTCCAAAACTACGAGTGATACGAACAAAATACATACCACCAAACATGTGTATTTCGACGGCCTTTAGCCCGTATGTGAGTCGTCGAATTAAAAAAATTTATATATTGCCGTTGTTTTCGAATAAATGGGGATTTAAAAAAAAATTACCACTCTGTATATGTGATTCAGTCCTATTTGCTGAATCGAACAGAGTTGTGCTCGTAGGCACTAAAATTTACCATAGGGCTAGTTCTAAAGTCATTTGGTAAATAAAACAAAAAGCTTTAGCATTATATGAATATTTTAATAAGTTATTTTACCTGAAAATAACTAGAAGCTCATAACTAAACAAAATATAAACATTAAATGATTGTATAGTCAATGCTACGATATGAACAATATCAGTCGAGGCAAAATATCGACCTTGAAGAATGTGATATAAATAAAACCCTTAAGAACTAAAGCATTGTATAAACAGTTGTAATACTAAACTAATGTATGATTATAAATATAACATTGAAGCTATGTGGGTACAGTTAAATTTCTGTTTAGAGTTCCTGCGGAACAGCTACGTATCAGCTCGGTTAGCTGAACTAACTAATATAAAATACAATAATATACAAGCAATAATAACAGGATAAATATTACCTTAAAGTCCACCTATAAGCTACTATGTACACTAGTTCGCCAATTGACGAGCAACGTTCAATGTTCAGCAGTTTATCTTCCAACACTGAGGGAAAGTCACTTTAAAAAACACTGGCTAGGTCTCTTGCTAACTTCTATATACAATGAGCTTCAATTTCTTGCAAACAAGAATGACTGGAATGTAGCAGGTTGAGATGGTATGCAATTATTGCATATGGCATGACATGAATGCTTTGCCAATGCGGCTTCTTGGTACACGCATAAATGATTACTAAATATGCTATGCTGGTAGCATAAGTAAGCTGAAATGCGCGTAGGGGATATAGCCTTTGTGAGAACTTGAGTATATTGGCAGTCAAGTACCGTTTAATCTTTATATGAGAATAAGGCCTGAGTATGTATGTAGACTAGTGCAGAGTAATACTTATATTAGAATAAGGCAAGAGTATAGCAACCCAGGGTTATACTCGTGATAGAGAATGTTGAAAACCCATGGGCAAGACCATTGGGGACTGTACAGCGATGGTACAACCTCTGAGAGAATGTGAATGTAAACGTGTGTGTTTACTTACTTGAGATACGAGACAAGGCTCGATTGTATAATTCCCATGGGCAAGACCATTGGGGACGACTGTACAACGATGGTACAACGTCTGAGAGAATGTGAATGTAAACGTGTGTGTTTACTGCTTGAGATACGAGAAAAGGCTCGATTGTAGAATACCCATGGGCAAGACCATTGGGGAAGACTGTACAGCGAAGGTACAGCCTCTAAGAGAGTGTGAATTTAAACGTGTGTGTTTACTTACTTGAGATACAAGACAAGGCTCGATTGTAGAATTCCCATGGGCAAGACCATTGGGGACGCCAGCACAACGATGGTACAGCGTCATACTTGAGAGATTAATGACAGTCAGGGTGCCGATAAACACCTGTTTGTAGGCTTAAGATGACGATGACTATGGCAGGATACCCCTATGCCACTTGAGTAAAGAACGAGGTAGATTATGAGGCCTCAAAACTTGAAATCTGGCCCGACATGGCGGCTTGACGCCATGTCGGCGGGAACAGCGCCTGTAGGGCGACTTACATGGTGGAGAGTCGAGATGCAACTTCTTACTTCAACTAGATCAACTTGAAGAAGTTGTTAACGCCCCTTTGACACCGCCTCTTCTGGCGGGATGATATACATCCTCCGGAAATAGAAAGGGCGTATAATGTAAATACTGAGAAGTTATATAAAACTTTACGTCAGCAATTGTCTAAATTAACCTTATGAATTTTAACACAAATCTGGTCGAAATACGTTAACTGTTTTTTATAAAATTCGATTGTTAAAGATCGGAAATTTAGGACCTAACTTGATTACCTCCGTTAAGAGACAGTGATTGGTCGAATGTCCGAATGTGTTCCGAGTTTCGCATCGCAAAGATCATAGGAGTTTTCTGTACCGAAATATTTCGAAAATAGTTGATTTTTTTTTAAATGTATTGTATGATTTTGGAAATTTTGTTTGTACGTTGGTGATATGTAAGGGAACCGTGCTATTCGTTTCGGTAATAAAAACAGGGAACAAATTTAAAAAAATATTTTTCTAACAAAAATTAATTTCGAAGTGTGTACTTTAGAGAAGGGTATTTGGGGGCGCGGAGTCCGAATTGTTTGGTCTAAAAAATCGCACGAGAGGGAAAAAAAAAATTCAAAAATAATTTTCGAAAAAAATTAATTTTGATGTGGGTAGCCTAAAGACGGGTATTTGGGGGCGTGGAGTGTTTACCGTGTTACAATCACATTAAAACTTAATAAAAACGGCCGCCCCTAAATATCGGCCGCCCGAGGCGGCTGCCTCGCCGCCTCACCCCTGGAGACGGGGCTGACAAGGCTCCCGAGCTAAATGGCCCCGCAACCGTATGTAAAAAACGTTTATCCACATCCACTACTAGTAAAATCATTAAATTTATCAATAAAATTGTAGTCTACATCTTACATCTAATATTAAAAATGATAATTAGAACATTATTCAATTGTTTTCTAAACCATATCGATAAAACTGCCTATGAATTCTTAATGAATACATAGTAAAAATTCGCAGCCATAGCGCTACAACTCTAAATTTAATTGTCTCGTGCCTCGGGAAAATACCGAATTATCGTGTGCGTGTCGTTGTGACAAGCGTCTATGGCTCCTACTAAATTTTAATGCGAAAGCATGCATGCGTAATATGGCCGAATGTATCGGAATTATCCATGTCTTTACGTTCTAGCGAAATTCATTCAGATCCTCAGTGGTGTAGTGGTAAAGGTTCTGCTCGTCATTTCTCCGCTGCGGGTTCGATTCCTGCCGGTCGCAATAGATGTTTTGTTCGCCTTTTTTTTAAAGTTATGTTTTCTTTAATTTTGGGTGAGCCTTGGGTTAATTTGGGTAGTTCTTGTTGATTGCGCCCTCCGCAGCGAGCGAAGGGCCATGCAAAGCCATAATAATATATTTTATTCTTGTTCCGCCATTGCGCATGTACGGTTTCGCATCGAAAATTTAGTAGGAGAGCTAGACTCTTGTGTCGTTGTGTCGGTAAAGCTTTGATTTTCTGGTTTTTCGTTTGTTACGGTTCTTTTAAACTACTAGCTAGTATTATTAATCTCAACAGATTGACGCTGGAGTCAGCAGACATATTCATTGATATTTGATATATGATATATTAAGTTTGATTTGTGATTTACGGAATTATGAGCGAGAGAAAGAGAGTTTACCCGAGAGTGGTGCCATAAAAAGGAAAGCCAAACAAAAGAGAGCTGTTGCTGATACTTCGCTGATACTCTCTCTATACATTCGCTAAATTTAACGTGGAGTTCTTATGGAAAGTTCCAAAAATATAAAGCTTAATGTAAACCTTCAATAATGCTTCGTAAAATCCGCTTTATCCGCTCGTGAAAGGCGTGTTTTTTTAACGATTTTAACGTAAAAACTGGGCGTGGCACCCTCAAAATTTTTTCGCCTTCGGCTATTTTGTCTCCGCCGGCCTTGCATCTATGCTGCCCTATAACTCGGACCTAAATCGGTCCTTGAGAAAAGGGCCCTTTAAGATCGTTTAATACAGCAACCACTCAGGTTTAGCGACGCCACTGGTACTCGTTTTACAAGGAACGATATAATTTTTTTATTACAAGCCAAAACCACTGTTTGTTATTTATCTCATAACCCAACAAATTGACGCTTGTCGAAGTATTCCAAGAGACAATTTTCAGAAAGTTTTTGAAAATCTAGTTTATTTCTGTTTAGAAGAAAATGGAATCATTTTGAGCACTTAATAAAATATTTAAAGAAGAGATAAAAACAAGTATTAGCAAGTGCTTCATTCCCCTTTCCAACATCTCTTCCCATAATATGTAATCCATAGGCATTAAGTCCGGTGAGCGGGGTGACCAATTTATAGGTGTATCCTTTCCTCTGCCGATCCATCGATTTTGCAGATTCTCATTAAGCATTTTGGACAATTTTTCTAGAGACGTGTCACAAGATTTTAACGTGGATGAGGGTTGGGTGAGAATGCTAGTGGGTGAGAGTGGTCTGCAAAATACCTCATTTTTAATACCCGTGTTTTTGTAGAAATTTTGTTTTTTGATTTTTTGATACCTTCTTTAGTGTAGAAATTGGCGCCTTGTATATGCAAATAAGCTATATGCACCAAGGCAACGTTGGCAATATGGTAAGCATATTTAACATAATATAATTTTATAAATTATTATAAAATGATAATATATACGAAATTTAAATTTTACATATTGCTGCTGTCTATTAAAATCCCAGTCCGTTTTGCGTTGAAATTTGTATAATAACTTTTAAGATAATATCCCACCTAATAAGCATAATTTAATACATGGGCACTAATTAAAGGATGACATAATTATTACAAAATGATCACAATCTAAATCGAAAAAATTTAAGTATCGATTAAGGTAGTAAATCAAGTACAGTTAAGATTTTCTATCTGACCTCCGGAATCAGCAGATTTATGTCCTGCTAATTCGTATAGAAAACATTATCAAACTCATAAAATTAACCAAACAGGTTTACATAAAATTTTAATGTGCATTATGGGGTCCTTTCACTATTTTATATAAACCTGGTCGCGCAGTTCACAGCATAGGCGTATATTGGAAAGGAACGTAGACAATTTGGAAATTTTGCTTTTGTAGTGGTTTATGGTGGTTTTCGTTTTCCAGCCATTTGTGTAAATGTGTAAAAGAAAAAAGGTAAACATTAACAACATGTAGACCCTACAAATAATCCTCTCAGATAAGTCGGAAAATTCGTACTCAATTGGAAGCAGTATATGTTTGTATGTTGTCGTGGAAGTTTAAACGTTCTATTTAAAATAAAATTTAATGTTGATACTTGATTTGTATAAAAAATGAATAAATTGAAAACGTACGTTGATGAGGTAATGCAAAATAATTTACATATTTTTAATCACGCGTTTCCCTACGTATTAACTATGATCCATAGTTAAAATTTAAAGTTGTTTAGTAATCCGTTATGCTTTATCAAGAAAGAGTGCATATAACACTCAATAATTGCCTTATCCACCTTACTTCTGGACTTCAACGTTTTTCACACCTCAAATAGAGCTTATGGATTAGCGATTAAATGATATTTATTATAGATTTGCCATATTTTTAAAGAACAAATTGATTAAAATTTACAAGAAAACATGAAATTTGCTCCATAGCAGGTTTATATAACACACTCATAGATCCTGTTACAAAATTTGCCACCTACACCACTGACACAGACCCCACTGACAAAGTCGTGTATCGCCGTTCTAATAGCTTTAATAGGAGCCTTAACCAAGGTGTTCGCTCATATAATTACTGGTAAAAGTAATTTTGATTGATTTAAGGTAATTATAGTTCGCAGCGTAAATTGCTTTCGATAATGCTAATTTGTTTTTACGTTAATTAAATCTTTTAAAACGGCCGTTGGTTCCGTGCTGGTATGCCACTAAGTACCAAGTAGGGGCGACGAGGAGGTTTTTAATGTCGATACTGATTTATATGGAAAATTCGATTGGGAATTTGGAAATAACTTTTGCAACAATTGTAGTACAGTTACGATAAATTGGTTTTACGTGCAGAGAAAGATTCTCCCATAAAAAAATATGTGGTCCGTTGCCGTACAGTTGACATGATCAAATCTCATTGAATTTTTATTACGTAATCGGCTCTCATTAGTTCGGCTATAAAAATGTTGCCACTTAAACTACCTGAGCACCCGTTTCTATTATCTAAAAGGTCAAAACGCTTTCACAAATTTCTAAGCCTAAAATATGAAGATCTAGTCCAAAAATTGATAGTTCCCGAAATGAAGGGTGTCAAAGTTATTATTAATTGAACTCTTTTGTAAATATTTATCTTAATATTAGCATGAATTGCATGAAATTTGATATTGTGGGTTTCTTTAGAATGAGAAATTGAGTCCTGATCACAGTCTTGGTGTACATTGCCACCAGCAGCACTATATCTACATCTAAAGGTTTATAACTTTTTTGCGCTCTTGTATATTAATTTTTTAATTACAAATTATTATTCCTTCCCATCTTTTGTGCAAAAATGGTATACCTACCTAGTGGTGCCTTTTTTGAGATAATCGAATTTAAATGTCTTATTGCGTATATTGAAACTCATCGTAGGCCCACTTCACACTTTATCGAGGATTAGGACTGGTCCAAAAAAGTTGGAACGTGTTCAAGGGCCAACAGGCCAACAGCAAAAAAATACATAACAACGAGCTAACAATGGTTACAATAAACTGGCAAAACATTTAATGTGAGGTGTGTGGTGGTTTCAGCTTACTGAAACATCTCTATTATAATCAGGTAGCTATACCATTAAAGTGGATAAGATGTTTACAAGGAAGATACCAATTGAAGGTGTTGTGCGCCATGGGTGTGTTTTATCACCAATACTTTTTGATGTTTATTCAGAGGAGAGATTCAAAGAATCGATAATGGATAGAAAGGAGGGTGTAAAGATTGGAGGAGAAATAATCACCAACATAAGGTACGCCAATGACATTGCCATATTGGCTGAAAACCTTGAAGATCTACAGACAATGCTCAACTCAATGCACAAGGCGTCGCAGGAAAAATAGATGTGGGGTAAGGTCAGCTTTTACTAGATGGTATACCTCTCGAAAGAGTTAGCCATTTCAAATACTTAGGTAGCTGGATCAACGAAACTGGAAGCTCTGACGAGGAAATACTTACATGCATTGCACTAGCTCGACGAGCATTTACAACCTGGAAACCTGAACTATGCAACAGAAATCTCTCCATGCACCTTCAGAAACGAGTTCTCAAATGTCATGTCTGGTCCATATTACTTTATGGCAATGAAGCATGGACCTTGAAGACATCAACGACAAATAAGCTTGAAGCATTTGAACTGTGGTGCTATCGCCGAATGTTGAAGATCTCCTGGACTACTCACACTTTCAACGAGGAAGTACTTCTTATGATGAATACCAACAGGAAACTCATAAACACAATAAAGGCGAGAAAAACTGATTATTTCGGGCATATCATCAGAGGACCCAAGTACTTCCTGCTCCGCCTTATTGTCCAAGGAAAAGTGCAAGGCACACGTTGGATTGGACGTAAAAAAATGTCATGGCTGCGAAACATAAGGCAGTGGACAGGACTGCAACCTGAACAACTTTTCAGAGCGGCCGCCGACCGTAACACCTTGCAAAATGTTATCACTACGATGATCGCCAACCTCTGAAGACAGACAGGCCACCGGAAGAAGAAGAAGTGTGGTGCGTCGACGTGCATGAACCATATATTTTGCCTAATAGCCAGTGAAAGATCATCCAAAAATTTGGCAAATATACTAAAAAACGAAGTGATAAAGTGAGAGGGCCAATAATAAATCTGCCCATTTTAAATTCATGTCGATAAACAACAACCTTAATAGCGTGCAGGTTTTTGTCAGCATAAACATGTTAATTATGCAAATTTGTTATATCTTCTTCTTCTTCTTCTTCTTCTGTAGCTCTACAACCCTTGGTTGGTCTTGGCTGACTGCACGTTTATTCTCCATCCTTCTCTGTCTTGCATCAATTCAGGATCGTATTCTATTCCCATCGCTCTCAGATCTGCAACGATGTTACCTCTCCATCTCATACATGGCTTCCCCAGAGATCTTCGCCCTTCTGGATTCTGTTCCCAAATCATCTTGATCAATCGAGAGTCTGGTTGTTGGTGTACATGACCAGCCCACCTTAGCCGTCCGGCCTTAATTTCTTTTACAATGTCTGGATCTTCATAAAGATCAGCCAGTTCGTTGTTTGTTCTTGGTCGGTACTGCTCTGTTCTTGGATCTGTCCAAAGATTTTACACAGAACCTTTCGTTCAAAATACTTCAGTTTACGCTCGTTTTCCTTTGTAATTGTCCATGTCTCACTCCCGTACATAACAACTGGTCGTATGACTGTCTTATATGCTTTAATTTTTGATCTTCGGGATAGATTTTTGCTGATAAGAATTTCTTTTAGAGCGTACATGCAACCACTGCCGCACTGAATTCTTACTTTGATTTCGTCAGACACACTGTATTCCTCGTCGATTGTGCCCCCCAGGTATTTAAAATCTGTTACTCTCTCGAAATTGTATTCTCCTATTGTAACGTTTTTCCCTACCCTATCTCTTCTCGTTCCTTTACTGACATTCATATATTTCGTTTTGTCCTCGTTAATTTGAAGACCCATTATTTCCGCGTGTCTTTCAACTTTAATAATAGTTTCCAAGCACGTCAATGTCGTCGGCAAAAGCCAGTGGGATTCTTGGGCCATCAATGCCAAAGACTTCCATGGTTATTCCCGCCGCTCTTATGGCTTTTTTCAAGGCAATATTGAAGAGTATAGGGGAGAGTGAATCACCCTGCTTCAAGCCACTAGATACCTCAAACGAGTCTGACTCCATTTCTCCGATTTTCACTCTACTTCTCGAGCCATTGACACACATCTTTGCTATATTGACTAGCTTTTTGGGGATTCCTAGTTCTACCATTGCGTCCCACAGCTTAACTCTTGGAATACTATCGTACGCTTGTCTGAAATCGATAAACAGTTGATGAATGACTTTCTCTGTTAAATTCCCAGCATTGTTCTAACATTTGTCTTATTGTATATATCTGATCGGCGGTAGATTTATTTTTACGGAATACACATGCCTGACTCTACGATGGGTTTAAGGCGTTCCAACAGTATGTTTCCAAGGATCTTATATGATGAGATGATCAAGGATATCCCACTATGGTTACTACATTTTGATCTGTCCCCCTTTTTATGAATGATGAGGCTTTCTTTCCACTCATCTGCTATTTCCTCCAGATTCCATATAAAGATAATACGTCTATGTAGATGCCCGTGTAGTGTTTCTCCTCCAAATTTAAGCAGCTTTGCTGGTATGTCGTCTTTGCCTGATGTTTTGTTACTTTTGAGCTTCTTGATAGCTTTGATAGTTTCTTCATATGTAGAGTGTTCTACTGAGGGTTCTGCAGTTTGGTATTCGGTTGTTGATCTACGTTTAACTCATCTACTATTTAATTTTTGTTGGTGGTTATGATACCATTTTCCTTCTTAAGTATGTTCTCCGTTCTAGATATGAAGCATTTTTTTAAGGTTTGAAATTTCTTTATAGAACTTTCTAGACCGGTTATGCTTGTTATCTCGTTCCATTTCTTCCAGTTTTCGTTTCGCCTGCTGGCTCTTCTTTGTTCTCATTAATTTTCTAGCGCTTTTTCTTAGTTCGCCATATTGTAGTATATTTTCGTCCGTTTTTCTTTGCAGCACATTTTGTCTTGCTCGATTTCTTTTTTCCAAGATCATGTAGCAATCTTCAGCGAAGCATTCATTTGTTATATCCCTTCTTATAAAATAAGACCCATTTGATACATAAATTTTGTAATACAATTTTCATCATACGCTCTTCGTTCACTAATGAATCGACCTGGAATTGAGATTACTCAATTCCAGATAAGGAGATAGACCTCTTGTAATGTCTGGGGGTGGAATGGATGCAACAACTTCTTTCATAAAGTCCTATTTACTGTATTTTTACAAACTTCAATTATATTTTTGGAAATCTATCTCTGTATACTCTCATCAAATCCCTACTATTTGTTTGGCATTTACCGTAAAGTAACATCATATTTCTGCGTTAGTGTACAAGGCCTATAGCGAAAAATTTAAGAATTAAATGAGAAATTCTAAATTAAACGATAAAGATTTGTCAGATCGAATCATTTGGCAATACTCCTTTAAAACTAATGACAATACTTATCATTGTTAAAAACTCGTTGCTACGATCAGTTTCAGTACTCCATAAAACATTACAGACCAGGCTAGACAAAATAGGTTTTTTACGGATTAATTTGATGCTTGAAGTTTAATAAAATTGCATCTATCTCCTAAATTAAGCCGATATCAAAAATATATTAAGATATGATTTTTATTGACCATTTAATTATCTATGTAATTGCATTATCAAAAAGTAAAAAGGTCAGTGGCGTATATGTTTTTTGATGGAAATTATTACAGTGCGCGCTCGTACGCCCCCCAATTACATTGAAGTTACTGAAACCGTTTCGGAAACATTTTGAAAAAAAGTAAATAAAAGTAATTCTTCTAACACCATGTATACCTTTGAAACAAAGCATATACGGTTTTTTTGAAACACCGTGTATACCTAAATGGCATACTTGTGTTAACAGTATGCCATTGATTTAAACTTATGTATTCTTCTTTTATGTCATAATATAGGTACCCAAAATAGAACGCATTTCCATTCATTAGCTATCTTTTGAATAGTCCTATAATGACTTGTAAAAAAGCCTTAAAATATAGGATATTTTTAAAATTAATGTTTTGTTCATTAGTTTCTTATTTAAATATACATTTTCACTAGATAATCAAAATGTCCCAAATTATGAGTGAAATATTCGAAAGTAAAAGTCTGCATTTCTATAATATGATGTTTTTTGCTCCCTGTTGATATTGGTGACAATGTATTCCTAGAAGGTCGTTGTTTTTTAATTTAAAGTAATAAGCTAATTTCATTACTTAAGTATTTTACTTTGAAAAATCCTTTTTGAAAAAGATTTATCTCGACCAACTAAAAAGATTTATCTCGACGACTAACCCACTTAACTAATTTGAAAAGAAAATCCGCCATTTTAAATTACGAGCAACAATTTGAGGCTCTCTTAAAAGAAGGCTCTTACCACGTCACTGGAATAGAAACACTTTACAAATCACCAAGTCTCAAATCCATTGATATATTTATAAAAAGCGTCCCTGCTAGTCCTGTAATGTTTTAGTTTAATAGGTACACTATCATTAATATTAGAATTATTAATTACATTAATAATTTTTTGATGAAAAACGAACAAGGCCATAGAACTGTCTGAAATCATAACGTGCCTAATCCATCATAAATAACAATTTTTATTCTAGACCGCAATGGTTCAAAGGCCAAAAACCTGTAAAAAATCGTTTCTGCTTTAAATGTGCAAAGTGCATAATTAAGTTTGAAAAGTATTTTCTCACCATTTCACCGACAATTATTTTTAAAACTATAAATCTTTCACCTTCTTCGTACACCATTAATTTCGTACTTTATAGTTTCTATTGCTTAAAACACTTAACATGTATGCGGTTTGTACGAGGAACATTCAAAAATTGAAGTTTAATTAAACACAATTTCTCCGATCGTATTGATAGCTTGCTAAAAATTAATATTTTGGAAAAGATCTCTAAAATAAATTGGGTGATTATTCGTACTTCTTTAACAAGAGCCAGAACAATAATTAAAATTGTTTGAAAGAATTTTAATTATTAATAATAAATATGGGTTTTAATTAGCTTTGTTTGCACCAAGAATAATTTTTGCGAATGTCTCGAAATCTCAGATTTTTGCAATCATAGATGGAAGTTTGAGTTAATTTTTAAGGCAGAGGCTCAGAATATCACAAAATGTACATTTTTAGTTTACCTACATTGTGAATGTATTACTAAACTTTTAAAATCTATCTAGGAGGTTAAAAATTCAAACATCAAAAATTCATAGTTTGACGGGACCCAAACTAACCCAAACTGGATTCAGGCTTTTACTTTTACTTTTACAAAATCTAATAAATCTTTTTTGGCATTTGGTTTTAATATCAATCAAGCAAGATTTTATCCATTACACACCAAAACTTACTTTTACACTCGACTAAATGCCGTATTTAGGATTGGTGGGTCCTAGACAAAACCTGAGGCACGAGTCCTACCGGGAAAATATAGTTTTCTACTACCGTGCGAAAAATACTCACTTCACGCACTCTCTAAAGTTCGTAAAATACCGAAAAAAAGTACTTTACGCACTAGTGTGTAAAGTAAATCTTACATATTTTTTGAATTTTTTTTTTAAATAATGGTAGAAAATCTTGTACTGAGTTAGTTCATTTCCCAATTAATCGTTCAAGTCATTGTGAGATATATACTTCTGCTAAGTTTTAAACTGGTGCATTTATCTCTTCATTACTGTTTTTCAAATAAATAGAAAGTAAGTTGGGCCTGGGCGTTTGGTAACTTCCTTAATTATTTTCATTGACCTTACCACTTCGCCACCTTCAAACTTCTGAGGCTCAGCTTGCTTACACCAGACAAGTAAACATGTATTGTCATCATTTGTTGGAACATCAAAGCAACTTGGCTTATACTTCATGCGATCGGTCATAAGACGTGACTTAAGTTCATTTTCCAATTGATCGTCTAAGTCTTGGTGATATATATGCTTCTGCTAAGTTTTGAGCGGTCCCAATGACCTCTTCATTATTGTTCTTCAAATGGAAAGTGAGTTCAGCCTGGGCATTTGACAACTTCCTTAATTATTTTCATTGAACTTACCGCTACGCCGCCGCCGCCTTCAAACTTCTGAGACACAGCCTGATTTGAGCAGACAAGTAAACCTGTATTGTCATCATATTTTGGAACATCGAAGCAATGTGGCTTATATTTCATATAATCGGACGTGACTTAGCTATAACATCTTCATTCTGTTAAATTCCTCTTTCGTTTTATGTCGATTAGTTTGTATTTTGTGGCGGTCCACAATACTAAAGAAAACGTCTTAATAGGAAGCCACAGGCCTAGGCCTATATTATTAATGGTTACATGCACATTCTTACTAGGTTCCGTGAGAATAAAGGTCTCAGGAGCAGTTAATCACTATTTGTTTCTATACACACTGCCGATTGAACAAACTGCTAACTTTAACATTAAAACTAAAACTATCCACACTAGTTTATTTAAACCGTCTCAATTTCAACTATTTGGTTATTATTTATCCATAAATAAATTACGATTCAGGTCGAGATTATCTTGAACGGTTCAACCACTGTGCCCCTTCCTTATATGCGACAGAAACGCCTTCTAGATTTGTCTCTGTTGCTCCCGTATGCCCTGCATGTTTTCTGTCGCCGTCGCGAAACTTCCGGCTCGCAGACAGTGGGAGATATTCTCGTCAGGCTGATCAAACAACCAAATACGACAAATGCAAATGATGAATGGTGATTACGATCACCAAATATTTGTACTATTTATTTACTAAAACAAAAAACCTGACATAGCTTGCAACCTGGCCTACCTTTTTTTAATCTTAACCAATTTAGCATAAGTACAGTTTTAGCGTTAGTAATCCTCTGATGTTGTTAAGTATATTTTGGTGTGGTGTGGATAAACTGATTAAAACTATAGGACTATGCAGCCCTCAAACATGAAGCACCCCCTTAAGATCTAAATATTATAAAACATAATCACAAACCGTTTTCCATTCTTATCAACACCCTTATAAAATGTAAAGTTTGGGTTAGTTTCCAATATTCACGTGAGTTTAATAATATGGATCCAATATTTTCTTAAAATGTATCAATAATTGATAAGTCACTAGGGAGCAAAACTATACTTTTACTTACTGGCGATGTATAGGCTACTGAATATTTTTAAATCTCTTTATTATAAATCATTTTAGTATTTAACAGTATAATTTTTTGAATGTTTTTTGGGGCCAAGCTAGTTTTGATAATGACAATGTTTTATGAACTAGGGATTACATAATTGTATTAGGCACTTTAATTATATCACAGAAAGAAATTAGCAAAACTGTTCTTGCGTGACTTATGTAGCATAACTCCCTATGGAGTTAATAAATAACTATTGTTTACACTGGTATACAAGGGAATGCTATTTGATTGGTATCGCGATAAGAAGTTGCGCATTTTTTTTTTAATTAACGCGTTTCATACTATTTTTGATATGACAACATGCACTTAAGTAATTCAACGGACGCTGTGCATTTTCAGAGTAGAAATCCGAATTTCTAGTCGAGCATCTTAAGTGTTTTTTCAAATAAACAAATTATTGATTATTTACAATAAAAAAGGAACAATGATTGCAAATACGAATTCCGGTGGACTTGGCATCTGTTCTCAATACTTTTCATCTATGCCTTATAGAGCTATAGACTTTAAGACAAACTCAGTAGGTTTTGACATAGATATATTAAAGGTTTCAGTGGAATGCATCAGATCAAACTGGTGCCAGATATTTTAATAAATCTTTTTATTGTACAGGAAATAATCATAAAAAGTTGCGATAAATGCTTAATGATGGCAGCATCATCATAAAGTACAATCAGTAATATTTTAATCAATTATCTACTGTTTTATTGACTAAGTAGGTATTCATATTTATGCAATTGCTGATATGAATTCTAATCAATGTAATCTCTGACGATGCTACTGAAGATGGGGAAAGTTCTTTAATTACGTTGAGGTCTTAACCATGAGCATCAACGTTAGTATTCTCTCAGTTTCATATTCTCTTAACGAATTGCAGTATCTGCCGTATATGTCACACCTTCATGGACTTTGAATATGCTGATGGCCATATTACACTGGAAATAATGGCTTGAATATAAATCCGCTTGCAGTAGATCTGCTCTTCAACTTCATGTGCGGCACACTTTAAATGTCGGTAGTTTTTGAAAAAGTTCAACTGCTTTCTTGATGGACTAAGGACAACATGCCTGTAGCGCGGTATATAAAATAGACTCTTTATCCTTCAATGTCTGTCGTATATATCACACCTCTATGGACTTTGATTATGGTGATGGCCAGTTTACACTGAAAATAATGGCTCGAATATTCATCTGTTTGCAATAGATCTGGTCCTCAACTTAGGGTGCTATACCTTTTGAATAACCATAGTTTTTGAAAAAGTTCAACTGCTTTCTTGATCGACTAAGAACAACATACCTGCAGAAAATTAATTTTGAGATAATCGGGATTTGTCATAGCAAATGCTCGCGGTAGGTCAGTTTTTGAATCTGGGACTTTAGCACTCAAAATAGACACTATATCCTTCAACATCTGTCGTATATATCACGCCTCTATGGACTTTGAATATGCTGATGGTTAAATTACACTGGCAATATTGGCTCGAATATTAATCTGTTTGCAATAGATCTGCTCCTCAACTTATTGTGCTGTACACTTTGAATATCGATATCTGTTGAAAGAGTTCAACTGCTTTCTTGATCAACTAAGAACGACATACCTGTAGCAAATTTTGGGATAATCAGGATTTGGCATAGCAAATGCTGGCGGTAGATCAGTTTTTGAATCTGGGACATTACCAATCAAAACACACCCTTTATCCTTTGTACATTTAATAATATTATTATTATTATTAATACCTTAGTGAATGGTGGCTGAAAATGTCATACCTTAATATCGACCGTAGTGAACTTAGTTGATCGCGCTTTCAGGAATCAGCATAATCTTTTTAAATAGAAAACAAATAATTAGGAGCTTTTTTGATCATTTTGGGCATCTCTCCACTTGTAAAAGGGCTTTGAATGAATGAATGAATGTATTAGTACACTGCGACCTATATGGATGGATTACATAAATGTATTAGGTCCTTGGTGCTTTCGTTGGATTCTCAATCAGGGTACCCCATCCAGCTTCAGTGCTTTGTTAAAATCAAGTAGTCTGGATGGTTCTATGGATGGAAGTTCCTCCTGTTCGACGATGCAGCACCCGAAGCAGGTCATTCGCCTGTTCGCGACCGTCTCGCATTCCGTGAGTAGGTGTCACAGAAACGGCAACTGTCCTCGTGTTCAATTTTTATTCTCTCCAGGTACCTTCTTAATCGGCAGTTGCCCGTATGAAAGCCGGTGAGGATGCGAAGATTGTTCTTACTCAGTGTTATAAGATTTTTAGATCTTTCTGGGTGATGGGGCCCTAGAAACATCTTTGATTGCCTCAACCCTGGAAGACGTTCTCATAGACTGAACCATCAGCGCTCTGATGGCTGCTTCACTGTCTGATAAGATGACAATCTCTTTCTTCCTATTGTCTGTCGAGGTTGAATTGCGCACATCTTCCTATGGCGTTGTCCCATTGTTTCGGAGAATTTGGTTCCTGGCCCAAATACTCCGGCTCTGGTTCCCTGTTCAGTTCTTGACCCATCTGTGTACCATTTTATGGCACTTTGCTGCAATGTGAGAATGCAAGTGGTGTTCTTCTTCCATTCTCTACTTCTTATCACGACCGTGAAGTATTTTCCAAATTGTATCTTTTGACTATATCGTCTCTGAGGAGCCCAAGAAGTGGTATATGCTTTGTCAGGGATGTTAACTTACTCTTTCTAAGCCATCCTTTCTCGCCCGCTTCCTTTCTTGTCATTCTAGTCATTGCTTATCTACAACAATGTGGAGAGGTGCGGTGAGAGCTGATTTTATGTTCTGCTTTTTCGTTTCCTTGAACTAGTCAATCGTAAAGTAGAGTGGGTCTTGCTATAATTGCGTACATTCATCGCAGGATTTCTAGCTTACATCACCCTTGCAAGGCTTCGGCACACCATGAGGGATCTCGTAGCCTTAGTTAGAACTCCTTCAATGTGTTTATTCCGTTTGAGTTTGCAGTACAGCGTAATGCCTAGGTATCTGTCTGCCGATGCCGCTCCCGTGTATTCGGATTTTTATTAAAAGAGAGTTCTCTCTTCCTAGAAAAGAGTTCTATGGTTGTTTTCGATGGGTTTATTTCCCACCCCACTGTTTGGCATCATTCTTCCGTTGCTTTGAATCCAGAATCCAGCTCGAATGAGTTCACATAGTGTACTATCAAACTTTCCTCTGGCTGTGATGACAATATCATCGGCATACCCAAGATAATGCAGGCCGATATCTGTCAGTATTTCCAGTAGTTCATCCACCACTAGACTCCACATTAATGCTGAGCATACTCCGTCCTGTGGCGTACCTCGAGTGGGTGGTCCTCAATTCAATAGTCCGATTGCCTACTGAAGTTTTTGCTGCCCTCGTGACAACATCCATCGTGGCACTTGCATCGAGATATTGTGTCGTTCACTCCCCTTCTCGTTAGTGTCCTCCTTACAGCCACGTGAGATGTATTATCGAAGGCTCCCGCGATGTCTAGAAAGGGTTATACAACTGGTGAGATGCCCAAAAATATCCCATGACCTCCTAATGAATAGTTTTTTACTTACTTCTTAGTTCTCTATCACTCCATTTTATTTTTAGATAACGGTCGTGGTCATGAAAACACCTGGAAGCAGTTTATTCAGGCCATTGGATGTATTGAGGAGGACCTGTTTCTTGATTATGAGTTGATTATTAATAATTTTCCTAGCATGATGATGATTCTCATCAGACGAAAGGTATTTGTTGTGAGAGTTGTCTATTTCATCACCACGTGTGAACTGCTTATGAGCAGTAATAATATGTAGGTATTGATTTTGATTTTTTCGTCCTCAAGGCATAATCACCATTCTACAAATATGGGCTTGCTGAAAATGAAACGGATATACATAAAGGATTAATATTCGCATATGGAGGGTCAGCGGCTGTTTGTGAAACCTGAAAATGGAATGCAACATTCTGGGGATTTTTCTTGTCCGATCCTCACTCTGATTTTCGTTATGATACATTTGCACTTTATAGCATACTCTCTAGCACTAATGAAGACTGGAATTTGGTACTCTTTATATTACACCATGATAACACGAGGCAATTGAAAATGAAAATATGTGATCACGAAATGCGCTTTTCTTGGGCTGACATTTGTGGAAAAGTAATAATTGATCTCTGAGGAGAGCTATTAAAACTAAGCAACCAATCACAAAGATGCTTCCCCGAAATTCTATTAAATCGACAATCTCGGTGTTTCTCCGAACGCCTTCGATAACAGGCTTTCGATTGCGGACTAAGGCAGTTAATACTACAGGAATCGGCATACCATTTCTGAAGTTCCCTTTTTGTACCTCATGAAAGCAAGGGAAGCGGTGCTTCCATCGCTTCTACGGGCTCAAAGCGTTAGCGTCCAGTATACTCTGTACCGTTCAAAGTCACTGGGGCGCTTTAATTATAAGAACAATTATGAATTAATTTACATGAGACGTATGACAATTATCGTTTTCATTGTAACTGTTCGCCTATGAAGCCTCATATGCGGTAAACAAGTACGTCCACTCTGGAAGCATAAGTAGATACGTTTACTAGCTTAAAAGTTTGAATATATGATAATAAATTTGAATTATGTTAGGAACCCCGGTATACCGTTACATATATATACATAACTCCGTCGGCAATATTCTAATTAGAGCAGCCCGTCATGTCCACGCCTGCATCATAATTAAGTCGTGTTTACAATAGAATTACGCAGATGGTGTTCTGTAATTTTTTTGACGTACTAATTACAGATCGATAGTTGCCGACAGCTCTCCTACGAGGTTTAATTATCTCCAAAACGAAATATTCTCGGTCTTATTAAGTCCTTAAAAATTATCGTTCGGTTGTTATCCGGATATCTAACCTATTATTAGAACGATTGGTTATGAATTTTAAAATTTACCGCTTGACTTTTAAAGCCTATTGGAATTAATGATATCTGGTATACCGCCGCTATATTTGGTGAATTTTTTAAACCACACTTGAGGCCTGTAAATAACAAAGTATAATTATCAGACGTAATATAAATTATGAGACTATTTTCTTTATTGAAAGAGTCACACAATAAAGTCGCATGGTAAAATTCCTGTAAAAATCAATCCACCATTTTTACAGTTTTTCACATGGTTTTAACGAATGTTAAAGATGTTACTATTTGAAAAGCAAAATATGTCAAGATTTGTAAACACTTTGATGATGAAAATGCATTAATACTCCAACAGCAGCAATTTGGTTGCTTTGGAGAAGACAACTACGGCGGAGAACTGTCTTTTCGAATCCAGCAGGTTCAAAGGCGTATATGATAAAAAAATGTCAAATTTCCCAAATTTTTTTAAAATTGATGTATCGATATCGATTTTCTTTACCTCGATGAAAATGCGTTTACTGACTAATTCGATAGCGTAGATGAAGAAAATATCGTTAGTTTTTCTCTAGTCGATCTCGATATCCAGTTATTCGCACACATTTCGCGAAAAAAAAAAACGCTTTAATTAGCAGGTCCTCGGAAAATCGCGAATTAAAAGTTAACCAAACTCAAGAAAAAACTGCAGTTTTTACTGTTCAATAGAGAGGGAATGGTT
>MU182861.1:0-10456 GCA_016904865.1 Pissodes strobi
ACGCCAGGCGTGAACGATTTAAGAAAAAAATTAATTCTACCTTAATGTGGATGGAAATGGTGCGATTTTTTGAACTCTGTTTTTATTGCCAAAAACATAGAAAAAAATAATATAATCTATATCTCAACGATTAGTGGTGATGCACAACGAATAAATAAATAATGGCTATTTATCTGTTTACTTACATTCAATTTTGTTTTAATAACGGCAATTCAACCATTGTCTTTCATCTCGTTTAGTAATTCACTTCAAATAAATAAGTTCACTCCATTAAGCCCCGATACAATTCTTTTAATACAAATACCAACGATCGTCAACGGGATCAGACTGCTATGCACAAGAAATAAAGGGAACCGAATTAATTATTCGTAAAGGCGTGAACAGACTTGCTCTTCAAATGTAAATAGTAGACAAACGGAGTGAGGTAATATTACGAATGAAACACCGCAAACAAAAAACGTAGAGTGTGGTAAAACCAGAGTAGTATCACTACATCCTCGTCTTGCTCTATCGGCGTGGAAAGAACATGATTGATGTACTCTGGGATTACACTACCGATAGAAAACATATTATGTTCTTTATAACATAATAATTCATCGTCAGCGGTGGACAGATTTGCACGTCCCTTTGAACATAAGTCAAGTTATATCTTTTAGTAAGCCCATAAATTTAAAATAACTGAATGTTGAAATAGTACACTATCTTGCTGTGCAACGAAATAGACTGCAGTGTTTTATGTCAGCTTTATGAGTCAGCCGATCAGTTAGACTATTGATCTTAGGATACTCTTAAGAAACGTGCTTTTAGCATATTATTATTATCTGTTATCGTAGATTTTACTCCTGCGAGTATTATTTAAATTAAATGTAAACATTAGTGGGGTGTCATATATCTCGGTGTTATGCACCTTAAAGTGGTTATAAGAAAGTAGCATAATTTGTATTTAAATAAAAAGTGTTTATGATGGTATATAAAAGAATATATTAAGGTACCTGTCCGGGTTAGTTTGGGTTTACCATCTATTATTCTATTTTTGTCCCTCTAATGGGCGCAAACCTTCACTCAAGCTTAGAAGGAGCTAGGAGTGAATAATCTCAAATCGAAAGGAAGGAAAATTTAATTTTGATAATTTAAATATAGATATTGAATGAAATAAAGTATGTCAATGCGTAGGCGTAGGCTGTCGCCGAGCGTATAACTTAAGCCCTAGCTAAAATGCCGGAGGGTATGGTGCGGGTTGCTTTATTTAAGGCGCCACGGGCTTTTAGACAGCACAAGCGCAAATTACCCCAAAGTTGAAATATATAACTTGTTTTAGCTTAAGCTTCGCGACAAACTAAACAAATACCAAACATTCGTTATTTATTTCTATCACGAAAATCGATCAATAAAACAATAAAGACAAATTAGAAAATTAGATTAAATATATATAATCGGGCAATTTATCAGTAACAATAATTGAAAAATAATTACCCAAAAATTAATCTAAATCAAAGTCGATATAAAGCAAGTATCCAAGTTAACCGAAAACTAAAGTCGGTGAGAACTAATATTCAAAATCAATCAAAAATAATCAAGATCATTTCAATTATTGAATGCTGATGATAAAAAAAAAACATACTTACGAAAGCGGCGTGTCCCGTTGGATGTTCGCTTAAGTTCTAGCTAAATAAAACAGGTGAATAAACAAACGAGGATTGGTTTTATTGCCCAACAATAAAATGTCACAGCAGGTCAGGAAAAGAGAGATTAAAGTACAAGAAAATTTCAGCAGATCAATCGTATGGTAGCACTATATTTTTAATCGAAAAAAAAAATAAAGGTTGCCTTTACTTGCTTACTCTAAACAAATTCCGAAATATTTAATTATAATTGATGATGATCGCTTCAAGGGTTAATAAAAAGAACGTCAGTAAAATATGTTGAAAGACCAGATCAATCGTATGGTAGCACTATATTTTTAATCGAAAAAAAAAAATAAAGCTAGCCTTTACTCGGTGAAATAATTCACAAGTTTTCTCTAAACAAATTCCGAAATATTTAACTGTAATTGATGACGATCGCTTCAAGCGTTAATAAAAAGAACGTCAGTAAAATATGTTGAAAGCCAGATACTGCGAAAAACCTTCGTCATAGGTAAGTTCAATTAGCTCGAGTATCACCTAATTAAAAACTGATTCACGGTTCTGGAATCATGATCCGTCACATATGCCGTATAACTAACTAACTATGGTTATTCAGTTCAATTAAGTTATGTTGATAACTGCCGCAAAAACAATATATAAATAAACTAGTTAGACCTGGCCTTACAATAGCCACCAATTAACTACAGACCTAAACATATGGCAATTTACTCCACTGTCAAGTCAACGGTAAGACACAGATAATTAACAATGTGTTCGAGTAACGAAAATATCAAGGGCCGCAATAAACAAAAAACAATTTAAAACAACGCAAAGTCTACTAGTAGTTATCTGATCTACGGTTATCCAACGTAAGCCAGAAATCGTGAAAAATTAGAATAATAATAAAACTAGTTCGACCTACAACGTTATGGCGTCAGTCAATTAAAAGTTCAAAAAAGAGAAACATTCGATCCATTATCTGATTTATTCTAGATCAACGGATCTATCTGAATTTCAGAATTTGATTAAATAAATGCAAGCATTTTAGGCTCGTGAAAATTCCCAAAAAAAAAATCAAACTTCGTTTAAGGGAAAATTTGAGAATTTTAAATAAAATCAAGTATATTGCCCAAAAATTTAAAGTTCACTTAAAAGAAAATCTTCAGAATTTAATTAAATAAAATCAAGTATTTTAGGCTTGACAAGATTGTCCAAAAATTCAAAGCTCGTTCAAGCGAAAACTTGAATGTATTTGCCTTAATTAAAGAGAAAGAGGTCAAAAAGGTATTCTTTGTTCGTAAGCAAAGCCAGGAAAAAAATAGTTAGCGATCGTAGTTAATTACACAAATTTGCTGCAACATAGATATATGAAAAATAAAATAAAATGGAAATTGCTCCCTTGGTCGATAAGTATCTCCTGAAGCAGCTTCACGAAAGAACTGCTCACGGTAGGAAGTAGACATCCTTGATAGGCGAAGGACTGCAAGGCTCTATACAGGTGGTGCGCTAGACAGGCGTAGCCAAGGAACACTCTGTGGCTAACGATGCTCGAAGAAAACAATGAGCCACTCGACGATAGCGACAGACCT
This sequence comes from Pissodes strobi, assembly GCA_016904865.1. Lineage (NCBI taxonomy): Eukaryota > Metazoa > Arthropoda > Insecta > Coleoptera > Curculionidae > Pissodes > Pissodes strobi. The sequence continues at coordinate 3,215 of MU182861.1, forward strand.
CACAGTAAAAGTAAACCCAACGGTAGTCTTTGATTCAACGGTAGTAGTAACCCCAATGGTAGTCCCCTGTGAAAGAACACAAAGTCAAGGTACTACACGTAACTCTTAATGGACGAGCATTATAACTCAGTGATTCAAAATCAACCATCAAGGAAAAAGAGAAATCAGAATTTAAAACAAGTAATTTACCTGCGTAGGGATAGCCAGTTGGTTAACGCTAAACGGCATTCAGGTGTGGCAAGTGGACTTCTGTAAGAGATTAGAAAGGGAATTAAAAATCTGCCCAGGTGCGTCACAAAATGATGGCATTCACAGAGAAACAAAAAAATGCACAAAAAAACTCAACTCACCTTGCAAAGTAGCTCTCAAATCCCACAAAGGGCAGTTTCAGACACCAACACTTACGAAAAGATAAGGTACAACTAAAGACTGAAACTGTTGAAATGACCCAGTCAGACAAATCCCATTAACAGGTGAAAATCAAAATTGACTGCGACCGGCGAGCGGCGTCTAAAATGACTGCTTGACTCGGTTCGTCGTAAAAGAGTAACCCAAGCGACCGAAAACCGAAAAGCAGAACCGCACGAAGATTCCCACCCCGAAAGAAACTCGCTCAAGCAATGAACTTCCAGCATGATTGATCACATGTTCCCCTCAATAATTCATCCAAGGGAATTAAACGATAAAAACCTGGAATTTCGATGCACAGGCATCCCCAAAAAAAACTACCCAGAGTAGCCAAAAGAGCATTGTCATTAAGCCACTTCAATTAATATCATTCCCAATTATTCAGAGACAATTAAATTAAATGCGTGCGACGCTCAATTCCGTCAACCAATCCCAAAACTGTACGCCACGGAGCCGGAAACAAAGCCTTCTACCACCGACTTATAATCTTCACGCGCTAAATTCAATTTGTTGAAAATCGCATCATTTCGCAGCGCGGATTTATTTAAATTTCTCGATCAAGTGGACAACGAAGCCAAATCGACCGGCATATCTAGGACGGTCTTCATGTTATTACCCACGAATGCGTTCAGGGCTAGGTGAAGGGTGACAAATTCTAAGGTGATTTACGCATCGATATACGTCGGACAAAACGGCCTGTGACACATCATATATAAACATACAAAATTACAAAAGTAGATGTATGTGATAATTAGATAGCAATACAGACTCGAGTAAATTTTCAGTTAAATTTTATATACACTAATAATTTACAAAAAAAATTATATAATGAAAAAAAAAACTAAGCATTCAAACAGTGATTTTGTACCTAAGTTTCTAAAACTAACGCAAATAACTCAAACTCACCCAATTAACTAAAGTAAACGAAATTAACACGAGCTAAATAAACCCAAACCCATACTAATCGAAACTAACTCAAACTAGTCTAAACTAACCCAAACTAAGCTGCTAATTGACCAATTTTGTAGCAATTTTATATTTGTTTATATACCAGGTTGCGCGAAAAGAATAAAAAAAGAGAGTAAGGCCTCGCATACTTGTGCAAGCAATGGAATTTCACTTCTGCTGTGTGGTCTACAAGTATACTGATTTTTTTCCTATTGTTGTTGAAATGATCGATCCTCTGATAAAATAGTAAAACGGATTGTATGTGTCTCCCAAAATAATCGCAGCAATCTTTTATCGGTACACTAACAGCATCTCTTTTAAGATTGCAAATGTCTACATTTTTATCGAAGAATTAATATTATTGACAGCAGATTTCAAACGTATCTTATGTTCTTTGTTTGGAATACGGTTAGAATAACTGATATTGTTCAAATGCTCAAATGATCTTTTTTTTAGATGTGATTGATTGCCCTCAGTTCAATTGATGAGAGGGAACTGCATCAATCACCTTAACGTATAAATAGAATTGCGATAGAATTGCGATTGTTTCCTTCCAGGCTTTCCTCTGGTAAGGAATAAACAGTTAGACCCGATATTTTTCTTATCAATAGTTAATGGATGTAATAATGAGCATAATGTTTGTTAAACCTATTAATATAATTATGCGAGAAGAAGGAAATAAATCAGTGGCTAAAATATTTAAACTAAATGCAGCTTCTTAAAGAAGATTGAGATACTGGATGGCAAGAATGTAATAATTATAAGAGCACCTCTTAAAACCGAGTAGGGTTATTGCAATTTTAAACAGTCCTCAAGCATAATTTTGAGGGCTTTGGATAGCCATTATAATTATTAGCCTCTATGAAACTATGATGGTAAATATTTTCAATATTTACTTATATAAGTATTTCCTGCCAATGATGCATTTTCTCTTACAACCCCTTTACTCAATTTGTGTAATAAAATATGTTTAACTAGAATAGAACGTCTTTCAATTATAGATACAAAGCGTATAATTGCTGTGAGTTAGCAATATGCTGTTCATTCCCTCGAGTAGCTGACAATAATTGATATGTGATAGTTCGATTCTGAGGCTGAAAACAATAATATAATTGCAGGAACTTCGAAAAAAAAGTACGAAATAGTGGTTTTACAGTTGTTGCTATATCAGCTCATGTCAGGCATCCTAGCAGACTAGTATCAGCAAAAAGTGATGAATGTTAGAAGTATTTTAACAGTGAAGTTACACTCTTTTAATATTACCAAGTTGTTGAAAGTGAACAATTTTTATATTTAGCTATTTTCATGAGATTAGTAAGATTATTTAAATACAAGGTAAATGAGATAAAAAGTAAACCAATAAATAATGCAGATTGAAATTAGATATTATATAAATTATAAATATAAGAACATACTTGACAAGCTTCATTTTGATTCTCTTCCTTTTACACGCAGTTTGAGTAAGAAATCCATTGTTTTAAAGGACGTCACTTTGGGAATGCAAACCTTGTCTGAGAAACACCCAAACTTCATACTTCTTAAATTATTGTAAATTTTCGTTATATGATTTATATTTGCAAATCCTTTAATTTCTATTGCAGCATGAATTTTCTTGCGACTGGCGCATGGGATTTCCATTTATTATAGCCCTTCTCACTGGATCCCTCAAACTTTGTTCGTTCTGAAATATTTCTAGGTACTCATAATTTATTTTGAAAATATGAGCAGCCCTGTTGAACCCAACTGTCTATTTGAAAATTTCACGCTCTAGTAAATAAAAAAAAAATAAACAGGCTGAGAGAATTACAAACGTACAATTTTAGCATGACATGCGATAGATGTGTGATATTGAACATCCTGATTTATTTGCGCGTAGTGACTGACCGGAGTTCAAAGTAGTGGCTTCAAAGTAGTAGCCCTTAATCTTATCACGAACTAAATCATTTCGGTTCATGGAAAGAATTTACGATTCGTATTTCAAATAAATGGTTTACACGGCGCGTGACTTACGAAACCTGTTTGATTTTTCGTTCGTGAGCAGGAAATCGTAGAGATAAAATGGCGTCACAACCAATTTTTAAAGCTTAACGATAATAGGACCGCATTCCTGGAGTTATTTGAAATGTAACAGGTTTTTTTATAATACAACCTTTGATAGCGATCGCGATCGAAACTTGCGAACGACAGCAATAAAGGGAATTAGCGAATATATCTGAATTCAGATTTAAGGAAATAATCGGTAATTTTTATAAATTTAAGAAGTTCTTAAATACAATCATGAACTAAAGAAAATATCAAAAAGCTGAATGTCAGAAAGCGTAGATTAAATTAAAAAGCTATAAATTTTCTGGTTCTAACAAATAAGTTTCCTTATTCGTGCTTTTGTTCAAAAATGGCACACACAAAAAATTTTAGTTATTTTATTGATTTATTTTTATATTTTTTAATAACTTTCGATTTCTAACATTTACTGGAAAAGTTGCCTTTACCAAAGCTTCGCCTCTTCATTAATGAAGTAATCCCAATATTTATTTCGAGTTTGTCCTTTTTTGAGGTTTGGATAGCTATGAAAAATAAATGGTGGTAGATTCTATAAACAATTTCAACTGTGTCATCCTAACACATTTAACCACGACCTTTTTGATATATAGCAGGGGACTAGATAGCTTTGTCCATTGTCTTTATTTTAATTAAATTGATTTTTCAAATAACCTAAATCTACTTACTAGTATACCGAAAGTATTTTGCATAAGCCTTCATGCTCGGGAAACTCAACAGTTGTGGATTTCCTTGCTTGAAACATATTACGGAAACTGCATGTTTTTATCAAACATCTCACGTAATCTCCCACAAAAACGGAATCTAATTCTAAAGAGATAATAATATATAAACGTGTTTCTCGTCTAAAGCTCTGCATGAAATCTTGTTTTCAACTATACAAAATTTTCCCAATTCTCTGCAGTTACCGGTGCCTGAAACGTACATTTTATTTCAGGAGAGACCCAACATTTTTTGGCACTACATGAAATATGAAATTAATGAGAGAAATAACACTTTAGTAACAAAAAAAAAACAACACTTGGGACCGCAAGTCAAGGGGTGCAGTTCTATGAACATTTTTTAATGAATTCTTCTACGTCTGCCAAGAATAATCCAAAATCTTAGAAAAATGAGAAAAAAAATATATTTCTAATAAGTTAGACCTTTTAACATTAAAAATCGGATAGCTATACTGGGCCATGATATAGATTTTATAATAGCAACAGGAAGTCCCAAATCTTGGGTCAGAAGTCATTGCAAAAAAAAAGAAAAACACGAACGCCTATCTTGAGAGATATTTTCAACTAACAAATAATTATCACCAGTCCCAAATTCTTGAACTTAAAAAAATTTGAGCAAACATACAAAGTAAGCTTATAAAAAAATCAAGCGAAATGAGCATACAACGGCCAGCAAATTTCTTAATATAAATTCTCGAGCAGATTCTTAGTCCCGCAGACTTTGTCTTACATTAAATCGGTTCATTCAGATGCAGTCCCCTCTGTATGTTCTGATGCTCTAACTTGATTCTAATCCAACGCTGAGATCCGCTCATGGAGAATAGTTTAACCCTCGGTCCTAGTAGCTAAACTCAAGGAAACTTGAGACGGCATCTCTGAATGGTCTTTTCTTCATAGGAAAGTCGAATCTAACATAAAGCTCTAAGTTAAACCATTCTGCCATGAAATCAGTCGAGACGCTAAAATATTACCTACATTAAATAGCCGGTACTATTCGTAAATAAGACACGGCACAATTAAAATATTGCTTTATTATACACAATGACTAAGATTATAAGCAATTAAAGTATAACTCAAACCAAAAAACATGCGCATTATGATTATTAGGCAGAGTGCAAAAGTTTTTGTCAATAGACATGCCATTCTTTTGCCGAAGTGCACTCTTGATCATCTCTTCTCATTGGCATAGGCCGATCCTGCCTAAAACTCCGTCACCCCCTTGGCATCCAACAGTGGAACACTCAACAACATCTAGCACGACCAGATCCAAGTCACGCCTCTGATTTAGTCTAACTTGTGTTCCAATTCCTTTTAGGTTTTTCAGCTTCTTTAGGGTCACTAAACTAGCACTTGTACTGTTTAAACCCTGGAGCCAGAGCCGAAGCGGCTCTATTTTCCAATGAATTGTACATTGAGGTGGAGAAAGGGCAAATATTTGTAAGTTAAACATGAATCTTCCACAACAATATAAAACATATCCTCCTGAAAATTCTTCACTTTATAATAAAAGTAAAGGGTCGGACAAACTTTGTGAGCCATGTAATGATAGCATGTAGCATTTTCAAATTTTGGCATGAACAAATGCTACTGTTTTGCTTGATTTATATTTATTTTTATTTACAAACACAATTTAGTTTGGATTATTCCAATATAGAATATAGGTATTGTGTACATTACCTTGTTTTGTCTTGAAAGTTATTGAATACTCTGTCTATATTTACATTTATGATGTACTAGACGCTTATGATGTGATGATAGCACCTGGCTTGGTTTTTGTCCCTTGCAGAGTCGAAGGTAATCGCCTAGGCATCGGAAACCTCTTTTATAGGTTTTGATTGTGCACCAATTTGTCAGGCTATTGTCTTTGAATTTAAATACTTGAGCTCTCTTTATTACTCGGGTAAGTGCTCACAAGCCTTTCTTTGATCTAAAAGTTAATAAAAACTTAAGAATTTGTTCGATACAAACGTAACCTAGAGTATGTATTATTTTAGAACAATTTCTAGCAGTACATACCTCAAACGAGTTGAAGATCATATAAGTCGTCTAATGTAGTTTATAATTCGTTTATTTGATTGTGTTTTGGTGTATTGTTTCCTTTTGCTTTATTTATCTTTCGATGAGATTTCGTGTTTTCATTTCTTGTGTCAAAATGTCATTCACCTATCGGTCTATCAGTGACAGGCACACCATATGTTTTTTCAGTGCGAAATTGGTTCCAGGTTCTTTCTTTTGGCGCCGTGTCCTCTAGGTGACGGGTCGATATCCCGATGTGGCTTCTTCGAGGCGGAGGTGTAAATAATTGGGGTCATTATTTTACGATATTTTTGCTACGTTTAAGTTTTTTTGACTCGAGGCAGGGCCATGGAGGTTACCTATATTAGTTTTTGTTGAGTTACTGGAATCCGACCTCCACGTAGTAAGTCACAAAATTTTTCATGCAGTCTTTCAGTGGAATTAATTGTATTTTCCAATTTTTCTAGAAGAATTTATGTGTTGCTGTTGCTCTCATGTTGCTGATCCTTGGAATGGTCGATTATTGGTTTTGGAGAAATCTCTAGAATGGACACTATTTGTTTTGTTCGACTGGCTATTACCAGGCTATAGGCCCTATAGATAGTTCTATAGGTAAGATGAAAAACTAGTTAGGTTATGAGTACTCATTTCAATGTAATATATTTACCTTTTGCTTAGAAAAACAATTGTTTTTAGGGTTCTGGCACATGTATATTGCTTAGCCTAACTGCGATATGCTATCCAGCGTGTTTTTGGGTTATTTGCGTGTCTCAGATTTATTAAAGCACCATTTGCATGTTATGCCCTTGTTGGCTGGATGTGGCGTACCAAGAGAAGTCAGTTTCTGGTTTGAAGTGGTTTGGAGTTGCATGGACCGTACATATACTTATACTGGTATTTATTTGGAGAATATTATAAGATTGAGAATACCTACTTCATAAGTGGTAAGTCACACAATTCACCATTTTATTTGTAAGATTGAGTGATTATGTACATATTTTATTTTATATTATTGCGGCAGAATGAAATTCATGAATTTTACACGCTGTGCGCTATTTACCATCATTCTAGTGACCTATTATTGGCTATG
>MU182861.1:20456-72358 GCA_016904865.1 Pissodes strobi
GCCTCCCGTATGGGACCTCAGTACCTGCTGGCGACGTCTGGCTAACTAATACTAAACTCTTCAGTTTTGAATGTATTGTAGTATTGTTACAAGTGTAGAACTACAAATTGTGGTACGGGAGACAGTAATTCAATTAATTATAATACTAATAGATTATACAGCATAATTTGGTTTAGGAATTAAGATCGAGGGTTTCTTTGCCGTACTCTTTCCCCTCGTGAATTCCAGGCTGAGTCCGGCACGCTTTTCTTTAATAAATTAGGCGTATTAGGAATCTGTGGTTTGATTTACATGACGCACCTTTCCCTCAAATTTCCCTAAATGTGTTCCGTTGAAGCGCATAATGAGTGAGTAAAATTGTGCAAGATATAATAATAACACAACGTAGGTATTGGTCCTCTTTTTAATCCATTTCTTTTTAATCTAATTTGACGATCATTGGCAAAATAAAGGCAAAACACAATTTTACTTATCTGATTCAACTATGTTGAATCGACCCGGGTACGTTATACTACAATATACAACATGAAAATGGCTATTTTGCTTCAATGGAGCATGTTTCATGTCTTGATATTGGATTGGATTGGAAAAATCATGTTGAGTATTTAGCATGTAATATTTATAAATTTTGTTATGCTTTAAAAGTAATTTCAGAGCATATATCGGAAGGAGCAGCTTTATCAGCTTACTATGCCTATGTGAACTCTAGAGTAAAGTACGGTGTAATATTTTGGGGAGGTTGCTCTGATATTATAAGGATTTTGATTTTGCAAAAAAGGTGCATAAGAACAATATACAGTATGGTATATAGAGAAAGCTGTAAACGGGTCTTCGTTGATAAAATAATTATGACTGTAATTTGTTTGTATATCCTTGAAGCAGTAATCTTTATAAAAAATTATATGGACTTATTTCTACATTGTGAAAGATTATATGATCATGATACCAGGGGCAAACAAGACTTATTATCAGAAAGGTGTAAATTTTCATACATTCAAAAAAAATGTTAAATTTAGGCTTATAAAAATATTTAATGCTTCTCCTTTAAATGTTAGAAACTTGCCAGTTAATAAACTGAAAATTTTAATTAAAAATTATCTATCTGAAAAGGCATTTTATACAATAGACGATTTTTTTGGTGATGTAACCAGAAATTATTTATAAGATTAACACTTTACATAATGTGTTAATTGTATTCTATATATTGTAATTTAACTTATCAGAATTTGTTCACTGTTGACGTTGTTCTACAGCTGTGTAATAGCTTTTTGAGTAAATATACGATTATCTATCTATCTATCTATGACAAACGAAATCTGGCCGAAAGGCATTTCCTATTTGTTTGGGGAGTAGTTTTTTCAAGCAAAACCTGGATGTATTTTCAGACCATGGATATAAAAAGACCACTAACAGAAGAGGAACTTCTTAATTTGGATATAGAGGATGGTGATAGATGTCTCAGATGGTGAACTTTAATTAGTGCAACAAGGTAATCTTTAATATTTTATACGAGTTTATCTTATGAAAGAGTGGTTTTATTCTATTCCAATTCAGTGCCATTTTTGAAGTGATGGTCGATGACTCTTAAGAACCATTGAATATTTTTGAAAATTTAACGGCTGAAGAAAATGGGGACTAACGTGCATTGCTCCTTCTATTCAATGGTACAAGTTCAATAGGTAATCAGTAAATCACTTTTAAAATATTTACCAGTTTTTACAAGATATTTCACTGACGATCTGTTTTAGAATGTTGTGGAATATGTCTAGTTTTATGTAGGATACAATCACATAGCTAATTTTGCATCAACCACAAAAAAGGTATCCTTTCGTTTCCTGGAATTCACATCCTGATGAGTAATTTGAGTTACCCAAGAATTCGATGCTACTGGGAGCTAAAGCCTGGAGGTTCTTCCTTTGAAAGATGCTTGTATTCAATCAATATTTAAACCTTATGCTATGTTTCTTAATGGTATTGAAAGTTTTATTGAGCTTACCAAAGAGTTTACCTTACATGATTATCTGATTATTACAGCCGGTTCTAATGACTTAAATAAAAAAAAATCCTCTTAAAAAAAATAAATAGCTTTTTAAAACAACTGGGACATACAAATGTTGTAGTGCTAGCAGTCCCCTACAATATGAACTCTAATAATACCTCTAAAGTAAATGAATTAATATATAAATTTAATACAAAAATGTACAATTTTCTAAACAAATGAAATTTGTATATACCAAGTAGTTGTAGCTTTTTAGATAACTCTAACCTTACTCCACTCAAAAAGAGTGTTATTTGTGAAATGCTCTCTTAATTGACATTGGGAAGACCGATCTCTAAAAATCTAGTTTTTGTTATTCTTTTTGATGGCTACTTTAATCTGAATTCTTCTAACTCTAAAAATATATAAAGCAGAGGTGTGGAAGTGGGGATTGAGTCCGAAAATGTTACAAAGAGAGGTTTGGACACTGAAGTGATAACTGTATATGCAGATGTACGTGAGTCGGATCCGGTTCTAGATTAAATCTAAATTTTATAAATATAGATCAACCTTTACAAAGCACTTATCTGCTGATACTAATAATCTTTTCTTTCCTCTCTTAAATATTAGCCTCTCTTAGAAATTAATCTGCCGAATTGTATCCATTTATTGATCAGCGCAAATATCCAAATTTTATACTGATAACTGAACATTGGGTAAGGGAGGATGAGCTGATCCTCATTCCTGGCTATTTGGTAGCGTCGTCTTTTTGCAGAGATATTTATGGGCATGATGGCTGCATGATTCTAGTGAGGGAAAATTTTTTAGCTAACAACCATTTTCAATCTTTAACTAAGTTTAATGCTCTGCCTGAGGAGAATATTTTTGAATTTACAATTGCGTGTTCAAAATCACTAAATATTCACATTATCTCTATTTATAGATCACCTAATTCTGATATTACTGCTTTTTTAATAAATTGGAGGCGCTATTGTCGCTAGTGCCAATATCTTCATCTGTCATACTGGCCGGTGACCTAAACATAAATTTTAATGATTCAGACTCCATTGCAACAGTAAGATTGACTAATCTTTCTCGATCTTTTGATCTACAGATGCATGATAATTGTCCAACTCGTGTGTCACAGTATTCGTCTACTTTGGTAGATTATTGTGTTACAATGTTTATTCTAAAGTGGTTGACTGTTCAGTTATTGATGCCGGCTTGTATGATCATCAGGCCATTTTATGTAACATTGAAATGACAACTCTACAAAAGCCACCAATGCATAAGCGTGGTAGAATTTTTAGCTCGTCAAACTATAATCAGTTTTTTCAGAGGTGTACTAATACTTCTTGGGACGGTATTCTATCGTCCCTCGATCCTATAGGGGAATTTCACGGTGAGCTAATGCAAATCTTTCATAAAACTTTTCCTGTTAGCAGGTTAAGGATAAAAAAGAAAAAACCATGGATTACTAAAGGACTAAAAGAATATCCTCGAGGAACCTTCGAGTTCTTCACCATATTAGAAAATTTACAAGTAATCTATTTTTCCATTCCTACTATGATAAATACAGATTAATATATAGAAAACTTATGAGACTAGCTAAAGATTTGCATTACCGCAATCGTTTGGCTGCGACATCTAACAGGCAAAGGATAGTTAGTCAATCATTAATGATATTCGTAAAAAAATTATTTTACCCCAAACTTGAATGAGTGCACCTTATGTTCAAATTTAATTAACAGATATTACTGTTCTGTGCATATAACCTTACTAGAAATATCCACCAAACTGTTGATCCACTCAGTTTTTTACCACGTAATACAAAAGTTAGCAACTCCTTTTACTTTGTTCCTACAAGCGCCGAAGAGCTAAAAGAGACAATTTGGCTGATAAAGAACAAAAATAGCTCCGGGTTTGATGAGTTGTCCATCAAATTATTTTTAAAATTGCCTGGCGGTGTATTGGAAGATTTGGCTCAGGCAATCAATATATCCTGGGAGTCTGGTGTTTTCTCTTCATGTCTGGCGTTAGTCATACCACTACACAAGAGTGAAGATTCGAAAGAGCCCTCTAATTATAGACCAATCCCACTTTTATCTGGTTTATCTAAGATTGTGGAAAGGCTTGTTAAAGGAAGGATGATATTATTTCTAGACTTTAACTACGTTCAAAGTTCCCATCAGTTTGGTTTTCGGGAGAGCCATAGTACTAATGATGCCATTTTTCAGTTTTTGGAGGGACTGTATTCTGGCATAAATAGTGGTGGGGTAACTGCGGCAGCTCTCTGTGACTTATCAAAGGCAATTTATTGCGTTTATCACCAGATTCACTATGGATTTCGAGGTATAACCCTTTCATGGTTTCAGTCCTATTTGTCTGGACGGCTGTAGGGGGTTTTTGTTGGATCAACTCAGTCTGAAATTCTGGAGAACTATTGTAGGGTTCCTCAAGGATCAGTTTTGGGACCTGTTTTGTTCCTTATCTTTATAAATGACCTTGCCTCGCTAAAAGTTGCTGGTAGATTTACTTTATTCGCTGACGACACTACAATTCTATGGCACTGTGCTGAGCTTTTCAGTCTAAAGCGAGCTATTCAATTCGAATGCTCAAGCCTTGGTGTGACTCCAACCTGCTCTCACTGAACTTGACTGAGACAAGTGTTTTGTCCTTCAGGTGTGATCTGGGATTTTCTAACATCCACAATATGTCAATCGAGTGTCGACTTGAGGCTAAGTTTCTTGGAGTAATTATTAACTCTCAATTAAGTTTTAGGTCTCATATTGCGGTCCTTTCGAGGACGATTTCATATGGGTATTTTGCAGTGAGGATGACGGCCGTGGAACTGGTGTATTCTTTATCCAGATCAGTGTATTTTGCACTTATTGAGTCAAGGTTAAGGTATGGCATCTGTTTTTGGGGGATGTATGGTCATAACTTAGTGAACACTCTTTTCATTTTACAAAAGCGGGCTATTAAATATATTTGTGCAGCTAACAATTGAAGGGTTTCACATAAAATTTTATTCCTGATAAAAGTTGGTGCTGGGAAAAAACTAATTGTGTCCATGCTAAATTAAGGATAAGTTATACAGGGTACTCAAAAAATACAAAAAGAATGGTTAAAAAAACAAAAACCTTGGAATATCGAAAAACCTTCTACATAAAAAATAAAGCTACTATTAAGATAAAAATAAAAGTCAAATAGCATTTTTTCCAAAAGTGCACCGTTGCGGAGATAATCTGTGTCAATTATTGAAAAAAACTTCTTTTTCTTAATTTTGTCCTTGTTTCTTTCAGCAACGATGCACTTTTGAAAAAAATGGTATTTGACTTTTATTTTTATCTTAATAGGTTTTCCAATATTCCAAAGTTTTTGCTTTTTTAACCATAATTTTTTTATTTTTTAAGTACCCTGCATAGCTTATCCTTAATTAAGCATTGTCAAAATTTGTTTTTTCCAAGCACCAACTTTTATCAAGAATAAAATTTTCTGTAAAATCAATAATTAGAAAGTTTCTTATGAAAATGGCGCTTAGATCGTTTTTCCCCTCTACACTTCAGTTGGGCTCATAGTAGATCATCATTAAAATTTTTTTTAACTTTATACAGTTTATTTATTCTGGAAACGGTTACCCTTGTCAATAGGAACAGACACAGACTATTGTCTCGTAATGTTTTCCACTCCACCCAAAACATTTCGGACTTAATGCTGTTAGTTCCTCACTCAGCTTCACTAAATAAATCAATAATTTATCAGAGTATTAAAATATATAATCATTTACCACTACGTTTGAGACAGTTGGATTCTCTAAAGCTATTTAGAGGAAAGATTAAGGCACTCATGGTTGATAGAGCCTATTATAATATAAATGAAGTTTACTGTGATAGTTTTTAGTGGTTTTATTTTACATCTTATTTTGTAGTTTACGTTTTAATTTGTAGCTCGTGAGCTTTCTTAAGAGTTTTTCGGTCTTTTGTATTTGTAATTTTTTATTATTATTGTTTATCACTAGTGTTGTGTTTATGCTTTGTCGACAAGATTTTATGTTTTCTGACAATAAAGCTTATTTTCACTTTGACTTTTGACTTTGATAAATTCTGCAAAGTGAGATCAGTATACAATTACATAAGAGAAAAGTTACTAGTATTAAAAATATGTTATACTCAGGCAAATCGGTTCTCCAAACACTAGTTTAAGCGCTTGCCTCCAATAATGTCAAGAACCAGGTTTTTATTAATATTATTAAACAGTGATGGTTACATCAAGATAAACAAATATATATTTTATCTGAAATTTGTCTGTGAAGTAGCTTCTCTCTAGTCCTTCAATACCATCACCTTCTTTCGCAAATACACCCCTTACACGCACTCAGGTGCAAATACAGAGAAACACTAATCCGCTAACCCCTTTTTTAAAAATTTTCAGAATGAGTGACAGTGAAACGGATAAAACGGAAAAAGAGCCAACCACCACAGGGAATCCTACCCCTAGCAGCCCTGAACCCGGGATGGAAATGAGTTCCATCCAGGAAGAGGAGCTGTTAAAGTCACCAGCCAGCACCTCTGAATCCGAGGCGTGTAGAAAGTCCTCGACCGGGCCGGAACCTAGTTTCGACCAGGCGGGACCGGATGCAGCTGAAGAGGAGAGGTTGCGACAGAAAGAAGCACGCAAGCAGGCCAGAAATCGTAATCGCACGAGAAGGAGAAAAGAACTGAGAGACCGCTTGAAGGAGGAAAGAAAGGCAAACCAGGCTGGACCGTCGGTTCAACCAGGCTCACCCACCGCCACCATCAATGCCTCTCCACGCTCTGAGGGCAATACCCAAGCCCGGCCCCGTGGGCAGCATCAGAGCTTCCAGCAGGTAAGGAGTAGAGGGCCAAAAGCACGCGACGCCAGGCGAGCGGCAGCGAAGCTGAAGCCCATTGTTCTGCCTACAGCTCCGGCTGCAGTCGGGGGTTCCTCCACCCAGGATGAATACCCAAAACATCCAGGGAAGAGCACTCCTGGCGACAGCACGTCGAGAAAAAGGCAGATCTCTAAAGATACCCCTCCAGAACGCCAACACAAGAAGCCAAAACAGGGCGGGTCTACTTCCCATAAGAACGGCCGGAAGGGAGTGTCGCCTCTTTTGAGGAAAGGCATCCAGTCAGGACGTTCAAGTGGAAGGCCAACCGACCCGCCCAGTTCTGGCTCCTACAGTTCGGCGGCCTCCAGGGCCAACCAGGTTGTTTTCAGGTCTAACAGACAAGGTGGGAAGGTGACCAAAGAAGAGGCGGACCGCTTGAGGATGCACCTCATTAACGAAATGAGGCGTACCAAGGCAGAGCTCCACTCCCGAAACTCCGGCCTTACTGAGGCGGGGTGGTTTTTGGTCACCACGGAGGATGAGGAATCCAGGGATTGGCTGCTCAACACCTGTCAGCCACTGACCGAGGGAGAAGTGTCCTTCACAGCCGTGAAATCGGCGGACGCCCCATGGCCGGTGGAGATTGTCTTCACCTTGAAGACACTAGAGCAGCCGAAAATAGAGTATGTCACCGAGATGCTATCCATCCAGAACACCACCTTGAGTGTTCCGGAGTGACAGCATCTGAAGACCGAAGGACAACCAAGCAGTTGGCGCCTTCACTTCCTGGTGAGCAGGGAGGTCGTGGCTGGACTAGAGCTGGCCGGGTGGATTGTCTTCTTCGAATTGGTCGCTGTGCGAGTTTACAGGGTAACCATTCGGAGAGCACCCACCGGGCGGGGCACTTCAGCCGAGACTTCCAAACCATCAGGAAGCAGGCAATAGCCAAGTAAGGTGGCTACCCCTATCCATGGTGTCCCCCATGGCGCAATTAAGGGTAAGTCAAATAAATCTCCAGCATAGCCGAGATGCTAGTGCTGAATTGGCAAGCATCATGGCTGGACAATCTGGAGAGATTGTACTAATACAAGAACCTTACTTTTTTAGGGAAAACATAAGGGGACTTGGGACCCCCGGCTTTACCATCTTGGCCGGGTGTGAAGGAGTAGAGAGGCCGAGGACATGTATCGTGATGTCCAGGGAGCTGCAGGGAACTCTGTTACCACAACTAAGCTCCAGGGACATTACGGTGATCCTGCTGGAATACATGGTGAGTGGCACAAAACATAAGTTATTAATTAGTAGTTTATATCTCCCGTATGATAACGCGCAACTTCCCCCAACGGAAGAATTAATAAGGTTAATAGAATACAGTAAAGACAAAGGTTTTCCACTAATCGTGGGGTGTGATGCAAACGCGCATAATATCGTTTGGGGGAGCACTAACACTAACGCGAGAGGTACGGCTCTATTAGAGTATTTCGTATCGGAAAACCTTGAAGTAGCTAACGTAAATGCGGAACCAACTTTTGTGAATCGGCTTCGTCAGGAGGTTATCGATATTACAGTGGTAACTCGAGCATTTGCGGAAAAGGTAGCCAATTGGAGGGTAAGTAGGGACATAACTATGTCCGATCATAGAATGATCCGATTCGAAATTAAATCGGATAAGATGGAGAAGCCACTGAAAAGAATTCCGAGGGCAACAGACTGGAACAAATTTAGGGAAAGTCTGGTAATGTCCATGGGAACTTTAGGGCAGGCTATTTCATCAAAACAAGAACTAGAAATTGAGGTGGTAAAGCTAAACAGTGTAATCGTCGACTCCTATGAACAAGCGTGCCCACTTAAGAAAGCGAGCGCCAAGAGGCTGCCTTGGTGGAGTGATACTCTGGACCGTCTTAAAAAAGACGTGAGAAGATCACACCGCCACGCTTTCAGGGAAGGGCGGCAGGAGCTCTGGGACGTGTATCTGGAAGCCAGAAGGAAATTTAAAATCGAGGTCCGACGCAGCAAAAGAGACAGCTGGAGGAAATTCTGTGGAGAGATGGAGTCTCTCTCGGACTCAGCGCGTCTGCTTAAGCTGCTGGGCTCGGAAAGACAAAAAGAGATTGGCTCTCTGAAAACAGGCGAACAATGGACGGCGAACAGAGAGGAAGCGATAGAGCTTCTTCTAAAAACCCACTTCCCCGGAGAGGTACAGACTACCAACTGGGACGAGGAACCAGAGCCAGAGATGGACTGGAACCTTGCCCGCAGTGTGGTGACTGAGGAATCCATAACTTGGGCAGTGGGGGAGTTCAGTCCATATAAGGCAGGAGGGCCGGATGGAATTATACCCATGATGCTGCAGGCGGGCCTTGACACGTTACTCCCTTACTTAAAGAGAGTATTCGAGGCCAGCGTAGCACTGGGGTACGTTCCACAAGCTTGGAGAGCAGCGGATGTCGTCTTCATCCCCAAGGCAGGGAAGAGAGACTATTCCCATCCCAAGTCCTTTAGGCCTATAAGTCTAACTTCATTTTTAATGAAGACAATGGAAAAAATGATTGACAGGTTCATCATGGAAGAGATCTTAACTGATTCTCCGCTACATGATAATCAGCACGCCTACAGAAGGGGGAAGTCGACTGAAACGGCTCTCCATTCTGTAGTTAGAAGGGCTGAAAAGGCAATAGAAAACAAAGAAATGGCGCTAGCGCTCTTCTTTGACGTAGAAGGAGCTTTTGATAAGGCTAAAACGAAAACTATCTGTCAAGCCCTCCAGGCCAGGAGAACACCAGTTCATTTGGTCAAGTGGGTAAAAACGGCACTGGAAGACCGAAAGATCAGCGCCACGCTGGGAGAAGTTCGCGTCGAGGCCGGGGTAAGAGGGGGTTGCCCACAAGGCAGCTGCCTCTCGCCACATTTGTGGTGCCTGGTGATGGACAGCCTCCTGAGAAGGTTAAATCTTGAGGGATTCTACGCACAGGCATATGCTGACGACGGGCTAGTAATGATCACGGGCAAGTTCGTGAGAACGGTCTGCGAGCGTATGCAGGTGGCGTGTCGGATAGTTCAAGGTTGGTGTGAGGAGAATGGTCTCTCAGTAAACCCAGGGAAGACCGAACTCATTCTCTTCACAAGGAAACGAAATCTAACAGGTTTTATACATCCCATACTCTACCAGACGAGACTGAGCCTAAGTCAACAAGTCAAATATTTGGGAGTTATTTTAGACAGTAAATTGACGTGGAAGGCACACGTTGAACAGGTGGTGAATAAGACAACCGCGATTATGTGGCAACTAAGGAGAACGGTAGGTAGGAAGTGGGGTTTAAAACCTTACATCCTCCAGTGGCTGTACACTGCTGTGATAAGACCGAGGATTTCCTACGGATCCGTGGTCTGGTGGCCAGCGGTGACCAGAGCCACTAATGCCCAGAAACTGGCCAGACTGCAAAGGCTGGCTTGTTTGGGTATTACCGGAGCATTGAGAACAACTCCCGGAGCAGCACTGAACATCATCCTGGGGCTGCCGGACCTCCCGATCTGGATTGAGAGAGAGGCAATGGCGGCTCACAAAAGGATGATCGACAGTGGCCTATGGCGAACGGACTACACAGGGAAAGGCCATACGACTATTGCCGCCAAAATGAGTAGGGATCTACCCATCATTGCGACCAAAGGCAATATTCCAGATGGCAGATTAAGACTGAGAAGGAATTTCCAAGTGGAATTTCCATCAAGGGAAGAGTGGCTGTCAGGCCAGGTACGTACGCCGAGCGGCGCACACGCATGGTACACTGACGGCTCATGGATGGCTAATACACAGTCATCCGGAGCCGGTGTATACCTAGACAACACTAAATCAGGAGAAAGCACTTCGCTGGGGAGATATGCCACTGTTTTCCAGGCGGAGGTGTTTGCTATTTTGGAAGTAGCAACCAAGGCGGAAGTAACAGAAGGTGTAGAGAGTATATATATTTACTCGGACAGTCAAGCCGCTCTCAGGGCGATCCAAAAACCCAGGGCAAGCTGTAAGCTAGTTCAGGAATGTAGAGACGCCCTAGACAGATTGGCTGTGCACAAGGAAGTAAGACTCAGATGGGTTCCAGGGCACAGTGGCATCGAGGGCAACGAACGGGCCGATGAATTGGCAAGACAAGGCTCAACGAGCCACCTCGTCGGTCCAGAACCTGGTTTGGGCTTAAGTAAAAGGCAAATCTCTCAGGAACTAAATAACTGGGCCTGGAGCAAGACAAAACACAATTGGAGAGGAAAAGAAGGATGCAGACAAGCCAAGGAAATGATTCCAAATCCTGACGGATCCAAAGCAAGGCGACCGCTAAAAAAGAGCCGAGAGGACATCAGGAACTTGGTAGGTATTCTGACTGGGCATGGAAGCCTAAACAGACATCTGCACCTTATCGGCGTGAGGGACAGCCCACTCTGCCTGAACTGCGGGACAGGGGAGGAGTCCTCATACCACTATATAGGAATTTGTGATAGGTGGAGTCGCCTAAGGAGGAAGATACTGGGAGCACCAACACTTGCTCGGGAAGATCTAAAGGATCTGGACTGGGAGGACGTCCTCACCTTTATCAAGGTGACGGGCCGTTTCAGTGCGGGCCGGGTGTTGGAAGTAGCCAGGTAGGGGAGGGCGGATCGGGGATGGTGAAAAGGGACTTATAGGCCTACTTACCGGGCTTCGGCCCCCCCACCCTTACTACTACTACTACTACTACTGAAATAACCACTACCTTTGAATTTAATATTAAGAATTAATTTTATTTTGTTGAGTTTACCAAGCAGCTCAAATTATTCCTAAATAATTTGAGCTGCTTGGTAAACTCAACAAAATCAAATGAATTCTTAATATTTAATTCAAAGGTAGTGGTTATTTCAAATAAAATATTATTTTGCGTAAAACATTTATATATCTTACAACTGCCCTAAGGCTCAAATTGGACTTGCATGTTTTATGGAGCTCATAAAGTTTCGGGGCATCACTACTATATCTTTTCAGTTTTTTGTTAGTGATTCGTCGATATGTTGGCCCAAAGCAAATCCATTATTAAAATCCTCTGTCTGCTTTTTTAGCTTTAAGATAGGGTTCGACGCCATTCATCTATAAGTCTGGTTATTCGCCAATAAATCATTCATCCCGTTCGTATATTCTACTTTATACATCAGAGCCGTATAATTATCTTTATCCGAATACCAACTCAGCGCCGGACCTGAGAAATAACCCACACAATCTGAAATTCCCAACAATATTGTTGGATTTATTTAGCCACTATTCTTAGAACACACAGCAAAATTAGTCAGCGTATTAATACAAGACACTCTAAGGTCGTTCCTTTCGCTCGTCAGTTATTGCTAGCGGCGTCTTCAGAAAGCGGTCTGTTTTGAACCTTTCAAAACAGACCGCTGTCGGTTGAGCATCGCGCGCAGTTACTTAATTGTCTCGAAATAATTAGGAAATTCTATTAGTTGATGTGGCTTAGTGACAATGCCCTCTGAGTTTTTTTTTGGCAGATGCCTATACATCAAAATCCCAGGTTTCGATTATACAATTCCCTTTGGATAAATTATTGAGAGGAACATGTGACTTGTTGTGCCAGCGAGATTTTCGAAGTGGGTATTCTCTGCTTCTCGGGTTTCCGATCTCTTGGCGTCACTCTCTACGTCGACCTTTGTGAGTCAAGCAGCTATTTTGGGTACCAGTTGGAATCAATTTTTGATTTTACCTTTGATGGGATTTTTCAACCGGGCAATTTTTAACAGTTTCAGTCTATATTTGTGCCTTATCTTTTCTCAAGTGTTGGTGTCTGAAACTGCCCTTAGTGGGATTTGAATGCTGCTTTAGCGAGGTGAGTTGAGTTTTTTGCATTCTTTCTGTGAACGCCATCATTTTAACTTTGTGACGCACGTTGGCGGATTTTTAATTCCCTTAATCTCTTAGAAAGGCCCTCTTGCCCAACTGTAAAGCTATTTAGCTATAAGCAACTGGCTACCCCTACACAGGTAAATTATTTTTTTTTTTGGGTCTATTCCTCCCGTTGGGTCTATTCTTACCGCTGGCGCTGGGTCTATTCCTACCGTGTCCATTGCTATCGACGAGCATCACTAGTGACAGGGTTTTCCTTGGCAACGCCTGTCTAGCGGTACTATCTATATAGAGTCTTGCAGTCCTTCGCCTGTCAATCTACCGTGAGCAGTTCTTTTCTCAAACAATCAAGTGAGAGATTTCTACTTTTTTCTATAGATATTTTGTGATAGTTGCGTGTAATTAGCTTACGAACCGTAAATATTATTTTTTGGCTTTGATTTCGAACAAAGATTAACTTTTTTTAACCTGTGCTCCTTAATTAAAGCAACATTTATTTTATTCTGACTTTCTTTTAAATGAACTTTGAATATTGGGCCAATTTTGTCTAGCCGAAGACGCCTGATTAAATTTAATCGAATTCTAAAATTCAGTTAAATCCGTTTGATCGAGAACCAATCCGATTTTGGATTAAATTTTGAACTTTTAATTGACTGACGCAATTACGTTGTAGGTCGAACTAGTTTTATTTCTATTCTCAATTTTTCACGATTTCTGGCTTACGTTAAATACCCGTAGATCAGATAACTACTATTGTTGATATGGCCTAGTAGACTTTGCGTTATTCTTAATTTTTATTGTGGCCTTTGATATATATTTTTTATATTCATACAAACTGTTCTTTATCCTTGTCATAACCGGGGATTACTTACGCTTAAGTTGGCATACGTTAAGGTTTGTAATTGATTGGTTGCTACAATAACGCCAGGTCTAACTAGTATTTTTTTCATATTGTTTTTTTACGGCAGTTACCAACGTATCTTAACTGATATACAGATTGACATATTTAGTTAGTAATACGGCCCTGTAACGAATCATAATTTGACGCCCGTTAATTACCCATAGTTTAAGTGATTACTCGAGCTATTTGAACTAAGCTATAACGAGAAGGTATTTGCAGCATCCCTGGCCTTCATCATATTTGACTGACGTTGTTTTTTATTAAGGCTTAACGCGTTCGTCAATAATTACAATGGAATATTTCGGCGTTTGTTTAGATTAAGCGTGTGATTTAGTTCACCAAGTAAAGCCAAGTTAAGCGTGTGATTTAGTTCACCAAGTAAAGCCTAAGTTCTGGATTTACTCTTTTTTTTATTAATATTTGAGTATTTGTTTATCGCTGACTTTTGTTTTCCGGTTAACATTTGTCTATTTGCTTATTTCCGACTTTGATTTTTATTAATTTGTGGGTAATTATTTTTCCAATATTAATACTGATAAATTGCCGGCACATAAATATCTGACTTAATTTTCTACTTATTTTTGTTGTTTTATTGTTCGGTTTTCTTGATAAGGGAAGAAAAAAACATAAAAAATTTTTGGTATTCTTTTTATTTTGTCGCGAAGCTTAAGCTAAAACGAGTTCCATAATTCAACTTTGGGGTATTTCAGGCTTGTGCCGTCTACAAGCCCGTGGCGCCTTAAATAAATATTATATATTTATACGCTTGGCGACGACTCGTTCTAGCCTACGCATCGACATACGTAAATTCATTCAATATCTAATTTTAGATTCTCAAACTTAAAACTTATCTTTCGATTTGAGTTTATTGACTCCCAGTTCCTTCTAAGCTGGACTGAAGGTTTTGCGCCCATTAGAAGGACAGAAAGAGCGTAATACTCTATCGCATATAGAAAATTTAGGTTCTTATTATTTTATCTTCAGTAGGCAATTCTAGGTCAGTATTGCTACGCATACATTTTTCTTGAGTTAATAATTCAAACAATGAATGTTCGTTTATTAAATTGATTTCTGTTTAATAAAATTTGATTAAACGTAACTAATTTTATACGAGTTACTAAAATTAGTGAACAATTCAAATAGTAGTAAGTCTCGTCCTGTGTTTTTACCTCGTTAAGATTATGTTCATATTTATTAAGTTTCCATATTGTTACCTTAATAAAAGTCGAAATGTCGGCATTTTTTGTGAAAAAGTAATATGTTTTTTGCTGTGCTGCGTCTGTGATTCGGTACAACTTAAATATAAAATAAGCCAACTTGCTGTAAATGAGCAACTTAACTTTGTTTTGATTAATCTATTATCGTATCTATTTGAATTTCGTTGTAAGGTGTGTCGTGTGCGAGGTTGATCTGATATATTTCTATAGTAGTGACCCTTACATAATCCACGACACATATATGTCTATGGTGAGATAATCCATATCAAGGCATGGAAATGTAGGGACGTGATTTTAATGTCAACAATGTCATCTGGCGTTTCTATATCGAAGATTTTCTTGTTCGATTCTTATTTAGAGTTTGATTAGTTCTCTTGACCTTGCCAGTATCTGACGAACTAACTATATTGTGGTTCCTTGCATATAGGTTTCTGATATTAAGTCCCACAACAATTGCAAATATAAAAAAAAGAATTTGATATAATGAAAGAAAATGTACGCGTCTAATATGCCTTCAAAGCAAAAGACAGTCAAAATTAGAAGCTATTTAAAAAAATATAATTCGGGACACAATTTATGCTATGTACACCAGAAAAGAATGTGACATTGGTAACAATAAAGTCAAACCTCAGAGACCAAAATTAATATTTTGAATTTTCAATCGACTCACTAAAAAGATGAATAAAAAGAATAGACTATAAGTGGAAGAAATCAAGCAACAGAACATATTTAATGAGCTTACCAGACATTGTGCGTTCAAGAATAAACCTTTTAGGAGTGTACATTAAATATTAAAATGTAGGTCCAGAAGGATTTACTCGTTTTCATAAACGAGAC
Organism: Pissodes strobi; assembly: GCA_016904865.1. NCBI lineage: Eukaryota > Metazoa > Arthropoda > Insecta > Coleoptera > Curculionidae > Pissodes > Pissodes strobi. The sequence continues at coordinate 36,117 of MU182861.1, forward strand.
TTGGATCTTTACCAAGGGATAATTTCGTAATAGCTGGTAAGATGACACCAAGCACACGAATTAAAAAAAAACAGTGAAGGCTAAAATTATCTTGTTATTTTTTAAGAGTTTCTTAATAAAAATCTGCGCTATATTAATTTACATAACTCCGTCTTTTTATATATTAAAAAAATAAAAGTAAAAAATAAATTTTTAAAAACAAGCTTTTATTTAAATGCACTAAAAAGAAGAAAATAAATTTGGAAGTAAATCAAGCCCATTATTTTGTTACATTAAACATTTTTATATGATATAAAAGCTTGCCCCGAGATTTTTCTATTTAAATTTCTCGCGACAAGCTTTTATATCATATAAAAATGTTTAATGTAACAAAATAATGGGTTTGATTTACTTCAAAATGTATTTTCTTCTTTTTAGTGCATATAAATCAAAGCTTGTTTTTAAAAATTAATTTTTTACTTCTATTTATTTTTTACTTTTAAGTAGGTATTATGGTATAGCAAAATCACAAATTTAGTAAATATTATATTTTTATTTATAAAACTTAGATTCGTAGTATATAATAAAAGCCATTTTGAATCAGCCATTTTGAAATTTCAATATCTGAAAAAAAAATTATATTCCTTGTCCCAAAAAACCTGCTAATACCAGTTTTAAACCAAATCGGACATTCTTTAAGAAGTGCGTTCACCACTAACCTTTAAAGGGAGGTGGGAAGTGTAAGCAACACCACTGTCTTCACAAGAATAAATAATGACAACACCATAGTTTTATATTTTCATTTGGACTACAAACGCATCCCAAATTTGAAGCCAATTGGATATGTAGAAGTCAGCTAAAATTGACTTGCAACATTTAACCCAAAATCGGCCATGTTGAATCCGCCATTTTAAATTTTCAAAATCTGATAGAAAATTCATATTCCTTGTCCCCAAAAACCCCCATATACCAATTTTAAACGAAGTCGGACATACTTTAAGTAGTGCCCCCTCCCCTACCCCCGAAAGGGGGGGAGCTGTAAACTTAACAACATTATAATATTATATTGTCATCGGAACTATAAACGTGTACCAAATTTCAAGTCAATCGGACATTTAGAAGTAGTTCTAATTCAGCTTGCAAGATTTGATTACAGACAGACCCACAGGTGAAAGTAAATAAAAGCTTGTAAAAAAGGAAAAAAGTGGAGGTCAATCGGATGATTTACGTGCTATGGCCCTTAAAAATCTATTGAAAAATAGATTGTAGAGGCTATATTGCTTCTCTGTTAATTTTTGGGGGCTTTTAAAGGGCCGTACCTCACAAACAATCCAATTAACCTCCATTTGTTTGCATTTATAAAAAAAATACACTCTGCAATTTGACTGCCACAACTTTTCAATGTATTTAGTGCGTGCTACTTTACTTAATATAATTTATGTTGTCGTAAAATGATTTTGAATATTTTATAACGTATTTGCATGCTTAAGAGAACATGGGTTAAAGTTAAGTTATCTCTAATTCTCAGGTCATGGATATATTGTGGTTGACGCTGGCGCTGGAACAAAAGATGGCTTCATTCAAGGAGCCAATTTAATATTATTATTTAAAAATAGGTTAAAGATAGGGGATTATCATGACAACACGAGCAGGAAAACCGTTGAAAACCGATTTATTTCTCAGCTGGTTCCGAATTCTGTTTCAAAGTCTTTAATAATCATGGACAAAGCAAGCATCAATTTATCAAAACCGATTCAACAGGTAAGATAATATAGAGACATAATATGATCAGGTTGAAAACAATTCCACGTGCAAACTGGCAGAAATTTAATTTAAGATAAAATTTCCATAATGCCACGCGAAAATCGTAAACTTAATTAAATTATTTTCTATTATACAATATTATCCCTCTAAGATAAAAGAATATATTACTAGAATCAAACGAAAATACGACAAACAAAACACTTCCTCCTATCGTAGTCAGAAACAATATGAATGCCAAAACCTCCTATCTTCTTCAATTCAAGGATCAAATTGGCGTTTTCTCGAAAAATGCATTCGTGCACAATCATCATATAGTTTAGCTTTTCCCTACGAAAGGATGCGGCCAATTTAGATCATTAAAAATAACATCATAGTAAAATATGGCTGTTTCGATACTGGATCTGAATATGTTCCATTACTAGATCTATCCTCTATATATTTCTTAAATATACCTCTGACAATTTCTTCGTCGTTTTTTTAAACCTTCAGCTGCAACAAAGCAACTTCATTTATCATTTACTTGTTTTAGGTGCCTAGCGGCATCGAACCATTTTGGGATTTTCATTCAATACTGCATATTATACGTTTTTAAAGAATTGGATACCAAACATACAAGATAATTTGGGAATGTTTGGCTCAAAAATATATGGGATATTGTAACCAGCCTTAAGCCTAGGATGCCAAATATGTAACTTTATTTGCTAATTGCTCATTAATCGGTCGATAAGCCAGGTTCGAAATAGGTAAATTGCGGATTTAATCCTTTTCACAAAGGTAAACCGCGAAGGGACAATAGACTAGGCGTAGAAAAAAAACGCGTGATAAGGTACCAAAGGTTTAAATATAGAATTAAATAGGCTTTTATATGGTAACATCAATCTGCCGTTTGTAACTGGTCACCTTAATCATCAAAAATAATTAAAAGAATTAAAAAAAAGTATTTAACCTCGTTATTAGTACAAAGCTGAGATTAACGTTAAAATTTGCGGAAACATAACTAATTTTAACTGCCACTACGGCAGACGACGTAGGTGGTAGCACTTTTTTGGCAGACGCCATCGAAAAGGCTCAGGATTAAAATTTGTATAGGTAAATTGCGGAGAAGCACGTCAGGTACAAACAACGGTACCATGAGGATTGCTATAATTATGAGTTAGTTTTGGTTAGTTCTTGTTCTTTGAGCCCCCGTAGCGAGCGAAGCGAGCGGAGGGTCATGCATGAGCTTTACAGCCAAATACAGTAAAAATTTATTCAATCAGCTATTCGGACACTAGCCCAATGAATTCTCTAACTGACTAAAGATAGAATTAAGTACCTCTTTGTCCTCGTTTAAAGGTAAGCTCGATAAGCAAGATAGCTATATCAATAAATGAAACCAGAATTAACGAGAATATAAACTATATATGTCCAACGATCTACAGTTGTTTAATTAAAAATTCATTAATATAATTATATATAACGATAATCTATATACGGTAATTAAGGCAAATGATCGACAGTCGTTTAATTATATATTCATTAATTAAAATTATACATAAGGGTAAGAAATACATAGTAATTTAGGCAAACTACCAATAGTCGCCTAACTATCTAATCATTAATTAAAATGATATATCACGCAAAGAAACTATAATTAAGGCAAATAACCTACAATCATTTGATTATATATTCATTAATTAAAATGCTATATCGGTAAGCTATATTCGGTAATTAAGGCAAATTACCTACAATCATTTGATTATTTATTCATTAATTAAAATTATATGTACCGATAAGCTCTAAACAGTAATCAAGGCAAACTACCTACAGTCGCCTAGCTATAAATCAATTAATCAAAAGGATATATAATAATACAAATATATACGATAATTAAGGCACTTAAATATATTTAAATCAATAATTTTACTTGATTCTGGTCGAGTTGTAGACACTGTCGCTTCCTGTGTAGTACGTCTGTCTCCACAATGTGGTTGAGTCACCGTAACAAAAAAGGCCTTGGCACGGCTAACTGATGGCGGAATTATTAGGTAGGCGTGTAATTCTATGTCAGAGAAGGAATTATATCCCATAGAAGAAGTTCTGTTCCAAGAAAAAACACCCTAGGTAAATGATAAATATATTTAGCCATCTTAAATAGAAGTACTTGTTTCGAACATACCTTTAAAAAAGGGGTCACCACACTAGTTCATCACACAACGTTTATAGACAATATGGCCGATAATTTTAGAAAATATACATCCTATTTACCTTGCTTAATACTGCAACGACAAAATCAGGTGGTAGCTAGACCTGAGGGTCAAAATAGCAACGATAAATTCCGCCTTGAATGTTCAGGCGAGAAGAGCTATCAATTTTCTCAAAAAAGAATATATATGATTTTTGTTAAGTGGCGCTCCAAGCGGATATACCTGTCGAGCAGGCTGGTACTCTGGAAGTAAGGTCGCGAGAAGTAAGGTAGTGAGAGTATCGATAACACAAACCGACCAGTAAAAGGAGAAAATCATAATACTGTATCTAATAACATTTACAATGTTACATTATGCCGAAAACTGCTTTTACGTAACGCAGAAAAGACCTTTTGACCAGTCTAGCACATTCAAGAATTAGAATGTTTTGTTTTTCTTCTACCTGGATGAATGGTAACATTCTGTTTTATAACCACTATTTTAGACTGAGAGAATATTATTTTATACATCTAAGGTACCTGTTCCTAATAAGGCCACGTTAATTTTGAAATAAAAAAAAAATATTGAATTTACAAATAATGTTACCAAAACTGAAATATGGTTTTGCTATTTTGTTTATTGCTAAGGTATGCATTTAGCGTTTAAATAAATTACATTTTTTGTTTTACAGCCCTTTTAAAAAAAATCTTTGGTGGGCCTTAAAATGACCATAGGGACTTAATAAGGCCACAGGGAGGGCCCATATATGGCCCATGCAATAAAGGAGACTTTTTTAACTTTGCTAAACTTTTATTAATTAAAAAAATATATATTATCAAACACAAGCAAACCAACATAAAACAAAACAAATGTATCTTCTTAAACAACTATATGAACTAAAATAATGGAAACTTAACTTATTGTTATTTGGTTTTACATTTTTTAGTTTTAACGTAGGTATACGAAACTTAAAAAATAAATTCAAAATAAGAAAAAAATATTAAATACTAAAAAACGTATTCAGCAGCGAAAAAAATTATACTTATAGATAACAAAATATGCAAGTAAAAATTTAAATTTTTAATTTTGACACGAAGCACATATAAATGAAGGTTCTTTATCGTTTTTATCCATTCCAACACATTCTTCATGAACATATCTCATACACATATTGCACAAACGCATATCGACCACTCTATCTTCTTCACACAAATGACAATACCATTTCTCTTTTCTTTGGCTTTTTATTGGGTTTGGTAGCTTTTTTAACGACTTGGCTTGTTTTATTTTTATCTCGAAACAGATCTTTTGTTACTCGTTGTGCCCTATAGTTTAAAGATTTTTTTCGCGGAGTAATTTTTAATCTCTTCAACTTCAGGCGTAGGGAAAATTTCTTTAAAAGTCTTAGTTTCTTCTTTAGATTCTATTTCTGGAGTATTTTCTTAAGCATCATGACTAAGGCCGCTAAAACTTTCGTCTGAAGAAGTTAAATCTTTTACGGAATAATTACTATCCATAGAAGAACTGTGAGAAATTGATAAATGTCGTTTTTTAATCTTTTGCTTTATTTTAGGCTTGCATAAACCACTGGGACCGGGTTTACTAAGAATAAAACTATCCGACATTTCTGCGTTTACAGGTTCAACATCGGAAGTAGCTGTATCATTATTTTTATTGTTAACGCTGTTATTTTGTATAACTTGAGTACCTACGTTTGAGGGTCGTCTACCTGTTAGGTCCGAAGACGCGAAAACACTATCTGGTATTATATTTGGGTCGTACGGATAAATACCAGTGGCTCGAAATCCAGCAGAAACATTAGCCGGTGTTGTTGCTCTTGGCCACACTTTACTAAATATTGTGCCAAACTTTGTTTTTGTTATTCGATGGTTAGGTTTATTGATCCAAAACAGCATAACTTCGTCATTCCAGTAGCTTTCAAAAGGCCCAAACACGGTCTTGTCCATGGGTTGGAGCTGGTGTGTCGTATTGCTGGGTAGACAGCACAAAGTAATATGATGTTTATCTGCTTCTTCGACTATGGAATAGTCAAGATGTGAAGATGCACCATCAAATATTAGGAGCACGTTTTCTTTTGGTTTAAACTTCGATAAATGCTGTAGCCATTTTATAAAACTTTCAGTATTCATGCTTCCTTAGTCCGTCATTTTTAACATAGAACCGGGTGGAAGGTTTTCAGAAAATTAATGTTTTTCCTTTTACCTTTCATAAGGATCATTGGGGGTATGACTTGGCCAATTGCATTTCCGGAAGCAACAATTGTTACATTTTCCGCATGTTCTTCCGCTATAATGTGGACGTTTGACGACCCGCGTTTTGCGAGTACCTCCGGCTGCTTATGTAGGGTCAATCTACAACCTTTTTCATCCATATATTAGGTGTGGTTTATTCATAATGTCCATTTGTTCTAAATTTTCCCGAAGAGTTTTGAAGTGATCGTTTTCAATAAATTTATTTAATTTTGATGCTCTTGCAGCATTCATTTTCTGTGCTCTTCGTTTGCTACATCAGGGTGGCGTTTAAGAAAAAGTCGAAACCACTTTCAGCCTGCTATTTTTTTGGTATCGAAGAACAGATTTTTAGTTTAAGTATTTCGAAATATTTATACACTGATCGTTTTAAAACTTTTTTAATTTTAATCTTAATAATCTGTGGCAAAAGTCATCTTCTTGAGCAGCTGTTAAAACTGGTACACGACCCATTTTCTTCTCAGTCACACCAGATTTAATATGGTTTCGTAGTGTCCTTCTCACCATAGTAATACCATAGGTATTGCTGGCATTTCCTTCTGATGAACCGTGTCTCACAGCTTTCATTACATTTTGCAACTGTTCTTGTGATCATTTGTCCCTTTTTACAGGACGTTCCATTTGACCTGCAATCATAAAAAATTCCCAATTAATCAAAATGGCAACTACTTACCAATTTATTTTAAATAATAATTTGTTAATAAAGGCACCAATTAAGGCCCGGGACCAATTAAGGTCCGGGCCTTACTTGGGCCCCTAATTGGTGGCTTTATTTGGGTCCCGCCAAATTTATGTGTTGCGAAAGACTTCTAACATTAAATATCAAAGAAAAGTTGTAATTTCAGAGAAACATTTACATCACTCAAAAGCTAAGATTACACACTATACAATACCAAAAATAAAAATAAATATTTGCTTACTTGAATACACAAAATCGGCTTTTAAAACAAAACACGTTTTTTATATCGAGCACGCGAGATGCACCGTTGCAGGCTTATGGGTCGACTGGCGCCGATGCGTTAAAAGAGAGCACCAGTTTTGACGTTGACTAGAGCTTTATAAACTAATAGCCATCAACTACCGTTAAAATTGTGTTGTCATACCTTACGGTGTTGCCACCTTTACAAGTGGGCCTTGCAAGGACCCCTGGCTTTATTTGGGTCGACCACCTTACTGTGGTTTTAATTTTAATTTTAGTTTTATTTTAAAGTCGCAGTCACACTAAATATTCCTGCGGCGTTATCATAGCTTATTTATATTATGCAGTCTTAAATTCTGAACCTTGCTTTGCATAATAACAGCGATAAATAATTGAAACTTCGGAAACTTCGAATATATTGAAATCCATATATTTTTTTCAGATATCCTGTAATATTATTGCTCAATGACTGTGAAAATAAAAACGTCGTGCATCGTCAAAAACAATAAGATGATATTATTCCTGTCCAAAATAGAAAGCTGGGAACCCAAAGCGAAATGCCCGAATTTAAATATATAAATTGAAAAATGCCGCCCCAACCTTCCGGTTTCTTGCCAGCGGCTCGTCGGTTCCGTGAAAACAAATCAAAACATATATTGGGCCATCTTAAAATAAAATCGTTGGGTGGGTAACGAACAAAGTAAGAATTATTGGGGAAATTGTCATTACACTTGAACATAGTTAAAGGGTGGTTATATAAATAAAAGTTTAAAGAAGTAATATAGTATTCTTAATAAAATACAGACATTATCGAAGGAGGAAATATATTATTATTGATCCTTATTGTTTTTTGTTGATAACTACACGTAGATGTGCTGCTACGGTACATTTAATAAAGGTGGACTGAGACTTATAGAAACTGTAGCCCACTAAACACAGGACAGGATCTTCTTCGATATAATATATAGATACCCAATCGCGTATTTTGTTTGCCTTCGCGTTACAGAACCCCAGTTAAACAACGCCGCCTGATTGGTTAGATATGCAGGTGTGTTACAGCTGATGTGATTACGGTTATGTTATTTGATGTTTACATTTGTATTACTTAAGAATGTCTTATATCAAATTAGACTTATAAAAAAATATGATTCTTATTGTGTAGGTGTATTTTTCCTTTGGTACATTGGGGGACCTACAAGTTAATGGTATGCATGTGTGTATATTTAGTAAATATTTATCGTTCCACTAATACCATTAATATTTCACTTCACGCACGGAACTCCGCTCGCTTCGCTCGCTACGGGTCGTAACCAAACATAACTGACCCAAACTAACCCAAGGCATACCCAAAGCAGAGTACATTTATTTATACCGTGCCCAAAGCACAGCTTAGTACAATCAGCTAGGACTCTCCGTTGGTGAGAACGGTGTGCGTCGTAGCGTGGGTGGCCGATTCGCTATGATCATTTGTTCTTTAGATTTTGAATCAATTGAACATGAACGTAGTTAAAAGTGTTGAATATTGAATATCGATTTTATAGGTTGTGATATCATGAGTTTACCAAAGTGTAGACATGTTTGTGCTGCTAAATGCTGTAAAAGTAAAAAATATAATTGCGATAGAAGCTTTCTTCGGTTTCCTAGTGATAAATACAGGTAAACATCTAATCATAACTACGATATATGTATTATTTTCACGGCTTAGTCTAAAGCTGTGATATTTTCTTGGGTCTAAATTTTAACTTGAATATTCTTAATGTACCTAGAGGGTGGCTCGAATTGGAGTCTATGATGGGGATCTCAAAAACCGTAAAAGATACAGTGGCAGCCTAATTAGGGCAAAATTGCGCATTTGTGCCTAACAATATGCCGCATGCCGTTTAGAAAGTTTTAAAATCCCGAGTATTTCAGGAGATATCCCGAAAAAACAACATTTTGACAAATCGTTTTATATTTTTCCTGGGCTTACATATTTAAAAAGGAATTTCATATTGGATTCCACTTTTGTATTGTCACCTTTTCCGTTCTATCCAATGCTGGTATCAAGCTGGGCATCCGACGTTTGGTATTCAAGGGTCATCATCAACATCAACGTCATACTTCAGCGCTTCCTTGCAAAACGTGTTTTTTAAAGTGAAACTTCTTAACGCGCGCCGCGCCGGGATTAAAAGACAGACGATGAGCGACACGGCCTGGCGGAAGAGAAATATGAGCATATTGTTATTGGAATATTTCTCTCCCTCTCTCTCTCTCTCTCTCTCTCTCTCTCTCTCCCACTCTCTCTTTTTCAAGGCCGCTTCACAACATGGTTTATGAAATTTTCGTCTCGCAAGAGAGATAAAGTATGTGATTTTCTCACACTCTTTCTCTCTTATGGATTCTATAAAAATATCTCATTTTATTTATTTGTTAAGTGGAAAAGTGAAACCTTTATTTTTAATAAAAATAGGAAATAGTAAAATTAAATAAAACAGGTTTATTTGCATTTTACCCCAAAGCACAATACATAATAATAAAAATAGGACTACACGTGATAGAAGTCAATACTTCTTTATAGATTCTCAACTTATTTTTGTCATTTGAACCAGTTCCGATACGTTATAATAAATTTTAATAGATTTGGTTAGTTTGGGATAGTCGTCGAATCAACTTTCGATTAGTTTCATTTAGTCTCAACTAATTTTAGTCATTTGAACCAGTTCCAATACGTTAGAATCAATTTTAATAGATTTGGTAAGCTTGGGTTAGTCGTCTAGTCAACTTTCGGTTAGTTTCACTTAGTCTCAACTTATTTTATTCATCTGAACCGGTTCTGATACGTTAGAATTAATTTTAATAGATTTGGTTAGTTTGGGTTAGTCGTCGAATTCGCTTAGTTTCACTTAGTCTCAACTTATTTTAGTCATTTGAACCGGTTCCGATACGTTAGGATCAATTTTAATAGATTTAGTTAGTTTGGGTTAGTCGTCAAATCAACTTTCGGTAAGTTTCACGTTTCATTTCGTCTCATAAAAATTGAATAATTATTTACCAATTCCATAAGAGAGAAAGAGGGAGAGAGAGAGTCTTATACTTTATCTCCCTTGCGAGACGAAAATTCCAAAACGTGTCGTTACATGACCTTGAAAAATCACTCTCATGAAACCAAATTATTTTTCACTGCTTCCCTTCAAATTTATGTATTTTAGCATTTATTTGAATTTAATTACCTAATGTTTATTTGTGATTATCAATTGATGGGGAGTTTGAGATGGTATCAGAGAAGTTAATGTCTAAGTAGGAGTAGACGGAGGTAAAATAAGAGCAGTCAGAGATCAGCTGATTCAGAGCCATTTGTGCTTGAGACATCGTCAAGTGTAACTTCTGTGTGTATTTCATTTAGGCTTCTCTTTGAATTTACATAGTTTATTATTTAAGGAGTTCTCGGTTAAATTTATAAAATTGCTATGACAATCTCTAACTCCAAATTTTTTTTTTTTATTTAAAGCCGCATATAGGAGTGTTTCAAAACAACATTATTGATAAATATTTTATATTTTTTTTGTAATTAAATAGAAACTTCTGATAAAGAAATTCAAGAAGTTATTCAAAAGGTAGCAAAACTCGCAGGTCTAGACCTTTTACGAGGTGAATCAAGAACCAAATACGAGAAACAACATAAAGTTTTTCAAGCTGGTTCAAATATAACCATCACGCTTTTTTATAAATTTAGATTTTGACGAAACTCAGGTTTCCATTAATAAAATATATATGTTCTCTCTTTTTGCTTACTATAGCAATATAAAAATATCAAAAAAGTTAACAAAACTGTTAGCTTTTCCGATTGATAAATTACAAGAGTGTTGTAATACGTCTCATATCTACGTGCCGAGAAGGATGAAGAGCTGAAACTGAACTGGTATAAAGAATGAAAACTCCAAAAGAAGGGTTCCCAGCTAGTTCTTGCAGCTAGTGAAACATGTAAGTCTAATATTCTATAGTCTAAATGCTCCATCATAAAAAGTGAAATGAAATAAGGAAAGATTTCGATATAAATTTTATACATTTTCATTGCACCTTAAGAGACAGAATTGTAGGATTTACACCTAAAAGAGCTAACATTTTTTCCCGAGGAAACTATTAGCAGACTTATGAATGAGTCACAAATGAGACTTCTGAATAAAATTGATCTATATACCTATATTCGGATTTTAGTTAATTAAAATAATTACTTATTTAAAAGATAGGTCTGAATTATCATATGTAGTTAATGATCAGTTACATAAATAGTTAGTCAAAATGTCGAAAAAAAATTCTGGACATCGAGATACCTCTATAGGCAAATATTTAAATTCACGTGACAACTTTGTCATATCGCATTTCGAAGCTTTTCAGAAACAGGTATTTATGCCGTTGAACAAACAAAATTTGCATATATAATCCGACTTTATGGCGGACATTGTATGAGCTACAATATTAAAAAAATTCTAACATTAAATAACTAGATTTACAACATTCTGTAATTTTTTAAAACTAGAACTTAGTTTTTTCCGTAATTCCCAGTTAATAAAACAATGATGAATTGCCAGGGTCGGGGATTGCCCATTAGACGGAGTAGGCTGAAGCCTAAGGCCCAGAAATATAAATGATCCCCGCGACCCAGACCCATATTAAATATATGTATAATCAAATAATTAATAATCAATCCTAGTTTGTTTATTTGTGATAAGGTTGACGCTCTTATAATATTTATTTACTCTCTCAGTAAGAATCGGTCTGGCCCCAGTTACAATATTACGTAATGTAATTCTATTCAAGAATCGGACCCCATCAATATCTCTAAATCCCTGTTCGCGTTGTATCAAGTACCTCGCATGAGGGGTAGGTATTGGATTTACCAGTGAGTGGTCTGGCGAGTGGCGGCACTATTTTGGCTTAAAGTGTACGGCATTCACTTGTGTCTGTCAAAACAAACAGAAACGAGAGTTGCGGAGCCTGAATAGGCGTTTTCAACTGGAGGGTCCAGTTAATTCTCGTAGTTTGAAGCAGCCCGCCAGCAGTAATTCAGTGACTAATGCACTTGTGAATGCATGCTATTAAAGGTTGGTTAGCTACACAAGAAGGAAACGGAATCCACGTGTCGCTACTTATCTTCCTAAAATTCGTGCATTGCCCTCATCCAACAACAACTCATGCAAACTGTTTACTAAACGTAGTATTTTTACTAAAATCTAATAGGAAAACAGCAGTAAGATATTATTGCAATCAGTTGTTAATGCAGGGTGTTTCCTAAGTACGTGCACAAAAATTACGGGCATGTTAAGTATACAAGTATATATAAACACATATCCACAGATGTTCCGTTTCCGAGATACAGGGAGTTGACAATAAAATTTTATTTTCTTTTTTTTATAACTTTGATATTAAAATATAATTTTCGCACAAAATTGGGTAACCGTGTTTTTTTTTTGTGGGGAGAAGTTCTGATTTGGCTTTAAATTGTATGCATCACTTAGAGGGCACCACCAACGCCATTATTATTTAATTTGATTTTCCATAATTCTTATGACTGAGTTTTTATGAAGATACCTTTTTCTTACGCATTTTCTAAGCTAAAAAGTATACTTGCTCTATAACTGTTGCGCGTAAAACCCTTTTAAATGTGTTAGCAATATATAATAAATAAGATGGTACCTAGCCTTAAGGATGCGGCCAGCGCAACATATGTGCTCCAACTTGCTCGTCGGCGCGTCGGAGTGGGTCAATTATTTACTCTTGACCAGGGCGTCACCGGTTTGAAATAACTAAAACCGCAGACCCAAACTAGAAGATCCTCGGTCTTAAGAATCCTTAAGGGCGATTGAAAATCAAACGACTATCAACTACACAAGGGCGATTCAAAATCAAACGACTATTAACTACACCTGTTTGGTTGAGGTAATTCAGAGCAAATAAAAGACGGTACGTTCGTGCAGGTTTAAGTTTATTGGCGTTGTTAGCTTGGACGGTAACGTGTTGTCATATTTCTTTCAATAAACAAAATTATATAAATATATAAAAAAGAATGTAAGAGCTTGATTGGAATCAAACAATACCTTGGTATATGCTCACAAATATTGAACTAGATCATATCAGATGTAACAGTATAACATAATAAATGATTACGGAAGATCCAACAACAATTTAAACTAATTAAAGATAAACACAATATGCATAAGGTATCAATCGTCACATCAACTAATAATCAAAATTTATCAGGATAATACTTATACTACTAAACGTCGTGCGCGTGTACCATGGTATACGTATCGCAGTTGTACATAAATATGATATACCGTTATGTAAAATTATTATAATAAGATATTTAGTCAGTCAGATCGACAATGGTTATAATTTACCACAATAAAAATTAAACTGTAAGAATAATGAAATATAGCATAAAAACTATGAGCATTAATTGAATCACACTAGTAAATAGTATCTCTACCAGAGGTATACTGATTTAAATTAGTACCTAAATAGTTCGGAAAATAACTATATCAATACCACGCAGAAAGGAATAAAACACGCAATCTAATACGACGCTGGAAAACACTAAAAATCACGCCAATAACATTATGTAGAAAGATCAAAAATGTAACCTAAACTTATCTTTTCTGGTCTTCACCGATATCACCTCCGGCATTAGAACGCAAAGTTCAATGTTAAAGGGCCAGAAAAAATTCAACCTACCGTCCAGCTTTGCACTGTCCTGCGACATACGTAAAATACCACAAGCTGGTTGCCACCAAATTTAATAACATCTTTAATATGCAATAAAACGTACCTAAAGCTGTATGATATTATGTATTGCTGGCAGGACAAAGAAACCCAACGATAAAGCCATCATTGACTATGACCAAACAAACAGAAACTATTTCATCCCGGCCGGCAGCCATTTTAAGCTCCTGACGTCAAAACTGTTAAACGCATGAATCCGCGATAATTCAGACCTAAACGCACCTTTAGCCCAGAGCCTGTGTCCTTGTTGGAACACTTGCAAAGCAACTCAAGCGGTGTTGCCAAAGTTAGGGAACACACGCAACCACTAAACACATCTTGCCTGCGTATATTTACAGCGAAAGCGAAAGGCAATCGTTTAACATCAAACTTACGGTAGCATATCAATCAATTATATACTTTCGTGTTGGCTTGAACCGCAAACACATCAAAATTGCACGAGAGGATCGCTAGAGAACATGTACATCTGGCAACGTTCCAAGAGTATCCCTTCCATTTATTATATCCGTCAATAGACAACCAACAATTATTGTCCCCCGTTTTTGTATAATGAATTATTGTCAAGTTAGCTGTTTCATCTGACGTTTGAAGGTTATATCAGAAGTAAACATTGACTGAATTTTAACTTTTCCTATTAAATATTGAAACAAACCCAGGAAAATAACTGACAAATTCCGAAACCAATGTTTCTGACATCCATGAGACTGTTTTTAATGTATGCGATTATTCGCAAAGGTAAGAGATTTAATTGAACGTTTTGAAATGCATTGCTATACATGCCTATAACTTTGAATGTTTTCTCGATAGCTAGGGCCAGAATAATACAGTATGATTTATTGATTGATTAGGTGCTAAGCCAGTGAAAAGGTTCACAAAACCCGATCGATCCAATCAAACAGAGAAAATCAAGTTACGTATACGACTATCGTACTTTCAATTTTTCCCTCTAACAACTCGATAAATGGCTCGGGTCATTCAGGATCTAAACGAGTAAGTAGTATTATAGTTAGCTTGACAGACTAGCATAATAGATGTAGGATTAAATGTGAAATAACTGACTTTATTTGACCTCTATCTGTTATATGTTTTCATGCTAAATTGACATGTAACATAACTTTAGAGATTACAAAAACTGAGTATGCCATAAACCTCATCAAAATAAACAAGTATTTTCCTGTAAAAATGTATTGAAAAATTATTCGTTCTTGAGATACAGGGTGCTCAACAAATGAAGAAAATATCGACGTTTTAAAGGAAAAATTCTGAACAAAAATCACTTACCTATATTATGAAATATTGAAAATGATCACCTTAGACCGTAATGCACGCCTCAACTCTTCGCGTCAAAGAACCGCGCACTCGTCGAAAGATTCCAGGTGTATGACGTAAGACTTCACCTCCAGCGATAATGCATTCTGGAAGTTGTTCCTGAGTTTCTATACGGACACTATAAACTAAGGATTATAGATGACCATATAAATAAAATTCCAATGCGTTTAAATCGGGCGATCTTGGTGGCCTAGGCTGATCCATTTATTTTTGTTGGCACATGGCTGATCAAAAGTTGATGGGTGATTAAACTAAAGTGAAGCGGTGCGCCATCGTGCATAAACCGCATGCGCTTTATGAGTGCAATCGGAATTTCGTCAAGTACTTCAGATAACAAAATATTTTCTAAAAAATTTCTATACAAAGCACCAGTAAGTGCCATTGAGATAAATGCATAGTCATACGTTGAATGAAAACTGCTGTCGAAACCGTCATTCCGTTATTTGTTAGGGTTTTCATCACACCAAACGTAATTATTATGATA
Source organism: Pissodes strobi (assembly GCA_016904865.1). Lineage (NCBI taxonomy): Eukaryota > Metazoa > Arthropoda > Insecta > Coleoptera > Curculionidae > Pissodes > Pissodes strobi. Next base: position 51,786 of record MU182861.1, read on the forward strand.
ATTCATTATCGAGTGTCTCGAGAAATTAGCCTTATCTGTAAATAGTATATCTGCCGTAAAATTATTATTTTGCACTATTTTCTGCACTGTGCAACTTAACCTACTAAATATACAAATATAAATAAATCAAATATCTAATTCTGACGGTTCTAGAGCATAACCTCACACGCTATCAGAATAATAAAACATATAAACACTAAAGTTCAGATCAGTGTCAGTAAACAATTCTAATCCTATCAAAATCATATCTTTATGGACATAAATCTACTACTAAGAACGATTAAATATACATCTTAGTTCCTGCGGAACATCTGATTAAGGAACAATACAAATAAATGTGTAAGGTGTTTCGGTTCGTTTCAGCTTGCATATGTATCAGACAATGAATTTTAACCATTAGTTATGTTATCCAATGGTTATTTCTCGGGCGCCACCATTTGGATTAATGTGGTAAAGAGCCCACAGTGCACTGGGCAGCTTATTACAGTGGAGAAGCGGCAAACCAGGGGTCAATTATTGTGCATGTCAGTAATGGTTGCTGGCTACCTTCGAAACTTTCTGAATATTAGCAGGATTAAATTCAGGAAGAAAACTAACAATTTCAAAAACCTAATTAATTTCTATTGCCAACTTGAAACACAAATCATGGTTTGCTGAAGCTTATGAAACCTAAGGTAACCTAAAATATGGAATAAAGTATAACTAAAATATTACCAAAGGGTATGGTATGGGTGCCGTAATGGTAAGAAATAGGATTAACGCGGCGGTATTAATCGGAAAGCAACGGTGCTGTAGCAAGGACGAAGCTAATTTGATTACGGTATACGCGAGTCCAATCAACGGGACAAAAAAGCTTCTCCTGACTCGGTACTGACGGTTAGGAATACTCGTGGCGTGATGTGAAAAAGGTTCACGGAAGCATGAAATGATGACGATAAGGATGGAATGATAACGGTATTAGAGGTACAGCGGATACGGTGCGACAACAGTAAATGACCTGACGAGGCTTCCTGCATGAATGATATTCAATTCCTGAAATGCCCGTGAGCAAATACATCACTGCTTTCCGGTCGTACTTCACGACGACGATTTTACACCTTCGTGGTGGCGGTAGGTAAGATACGGAACGTTGGTAGGTAGGTCAAGTGCGAGATAGAGCTTGTGAAGATACAGCCGACCGGACTGAAAAACCAAGGCCTTCTTGTAGTGTAGAGAGAGGGAGTTGAAGAGAGACAGACAGGGGGAGAGAGTGTGTGTGCGGTTAAAAAGTAGCTGATCGGACTAAAAAAACCAAGACCATCTTAGTGTAATGTGAGAGGAAGCGAGATGGTGATACTTACAATAGTGTGAAGTAGCAAGCATACGGGACGGTCGCGTTTCCGTTTTTCGTTGGCTCTGCCGGTATTGATTGTTTGTTTTGTTTTCATATTCTGTTTTGTTCTGATATCGTGTCGACGTGCTAGTTTACGCTTTCCTGTTTGACTAAAATTAACCTTGTTTAGCTGCTATTTGACTTTTACCTTTATTTAAAATTATTGAACTTCAAGCTTACGGTGTGCTTTCGCTGTGCAGTGCGTGTATTTCCTGATTAATTTATAGTTTCTGTTTTGTTATTCGTTCCTGGTTAGACAAACTTGACTTTGTTCAGCTGCCTTTGACTTTTATCTAAAAGCATCGAACACTAATATCGAAATGGCTGAGTTTAAGTGTGATTCCTGCCAGAGTATCGTCGCAGAAAAGGATAAATATAAACTTCGCTGTAGTGGGGAGTGTCGCCGGAATTTTTGTATGACCTGTACTGGGCTGGATAAGGCAACAACAAAGGTGCTCTACCAACAAAAATACCACAATATTAGATTGTTCTGCAGTGTTAAAATATTTTCACGACAAGGTGTCACAGCTACAACCATCGCAGATCTGTCTGGAAAATGTCGAAGCTCTGTGATCATATCTAAAGAAGAACAATGATCTTCTTCCAACCATTTCTGAAATTTACGACACCTTGAGTAACCATGACTCCAAATGGACAATTTTATACAAAAAAATACATGACATTCACAGCCTTCATACCAGATTCTCTGATAATAAACACGAAACTTTATTCCATTCGATCAAGGAAATGAAACAAGATATATTCTACCTGTCATCTATGTTTATGGACAATCATGATGAGTCTGTTAAAGTTCAGATTCACGACTCATCAAAGGAAGAGTTATTGATGGAAATGAGCGATATGCGAAAAAGTGTAAATCAAATGGCACTCACGATAGAAAAGTTGGCTGCCAAAGATAAGCCAATTATTAGGAGTAACCCACCAACAATAAAAAATCGATTTCGACTCAGACTGACCATACAGATAACCATGACACAGTGGTTATTACTTCTCCTAAAGTCACTGCTCCCACACCTCACGGATCCCCCATAAAAGAAGACTGGCATTATGTGGTAGTGTCCAAGATCTCACCTCCTTCTACAGCAAACCAGCTTGCACACTATGCCAACTTGGAACTACTGACTTTATCCGATGCTTACCAATGCTGAAGAATAAGGACTGTGCACACTCCGATTTCAAGGTTGGTGTGCAGAAAAAAAAGCCACCTAAAGCAGCTTAAGGACATAAGTCTGTGGCCGCCGGGTACTGAAATAGTCACTGCCAATTCATCTTTAACACGCTTAAAGGTATCGCCGCCTGCAGCAAGTACTTTGTCAACTGGCTATCAACATTTTGTACCAGGCACTTTGGACGGCCAAAGCATACCAACACGCTCTGACTCAACATCTGTACATATACTTGGAGGAGTGAGGTCTGTTGGGGTTAGCTGTGACAGGAAAGCTTCGGCTGCCAGTAAGTCTCTTGCGCTAGAGAATTTGGAGGTTGTTGTGGAGAAAAGTTCGAAGAGGGATAGTGGGCTGGATATGGACCCGATGACTCCACCTATAGTGCGGCTGTCGCGAGATTCGGATGCGGCTAATGGACAATATTTGCTGGCTAGACTGAGGGACACACTCCATATTAAAGGCTCTTCGGCTGTTCCTTGCTTATCTCCATGACCAACCCTCCAGTGTGTGTTTTGAAGGGCACACCAACACCAGCATCAAATTAGCTCTAGCTTCGGAGGGACTTCCTGGTGACGTGGACTCCTTGCGTAAGTTATTTTATCACTTCCACGACGCCTACGGTATTTGTTCTGCTGAGGTTGAAAAGATCTCTCTGCCTTCAGCTCTTTCTTTTCATCGGAGAGACTTTAACACCTTCAGAAGGTTAGGGAAAGTCATAGCAATTATTTTGCTACTGGCTCTCCGATTAAACGGGGAAATTTTTAGGTAGATTGACGCGAACCCTCTGAAAAATTAGATGATGGCAAGCTTAGTATTTTTCTTATTAATATTCAGTCCTTAAGACACAAAACAGATGAATTATTTCTATTATTAGAAGAGCTTAATTTTCCAGAAATCATTGCCATAACTGAACATTGGTTAAATATTGCTGAGCCTGTGTTTGTCAAAAATTATACTACAGTAGCTAGATTTAATAGAAGTAATTTATCTCATGGAGGTACTATGATAATGTCTACTAACAACAACTTTTCGGCAGTGACTAAGTTCGATAATTTATTGTGTGAGAAAGTATTTGAATTTTCCATCGTCTATCATAATGTTTATGACCTCTATCTTGTTTGTATTTACAGAACACCTGACGCTGACATGCATATATTCAGTCATAGATTGTTGAGCTTTCTTGAGTCCCTGCCTTTAAAAAGCAAATTAATTTTGTGTGGCGACCTTAATGTTGACTTTTTTATTGTGTGTACTGCTCAAGAATCCCTTCGGTCCATTTTCGACTGTTTTGGTATAATCATGCATATTAACTCAGCAACTAGAATAACTAAAACTAGTTCTAGTACTATAGATTATGTCGTGTCATCTGTTGATCCAGAATTCGTTGACTGTTCTGTCCTTAACTCGGGTTTCTCTGATCATGAGGCAGTATTAACAGAATTTTCGATAAAATCCAAATGCAAAATTGCTTCCCGCAAATTATGCCGTATTTTTTCGAACATGTCCCTATGGCAGTAAGATGCTCACAATTGAGTATTAACTTAAAACGGTTGTTGATTGTATTATCTGAAAGCTCTGCGAAATGTGGGAAAAGATGTTATTGACTTCAGTTCAAATGGCAGATATATAGATATAGAGCTTTTAACTAACTATGACGTTCGGTTGGCAGATAAAGATTATGCTCCGTTATCCTAAAGGGATACTTGTGAGATGGCCTATCTGGAATGGCAGGTACGTGCTTGCGGATTAAGCAAACGGATTCAAATATGAAAGGAAGGAAGAGTTAATATTTTAAATCTTTTAAGAGGATGATGCAACAAAAAGCAGGTAAGGATGCGTTCTTGTAATCTTTGGCGCTGAAACTTACCCCCACTGTGATACATCATTTCTGTAAATGGTAAATAATTAAAATAAAGCGAAGTTATATTAAAACTTCATGCCAAATATGGTTTGACACCAACCTTGTGAATGCCTGCTTATTAGTTTTTCAGTAAATCGATTATTATAGATTCGAAGTTCAGGAACTTTGAATTAACTGCTTCCGGTGAGACCAGGAAGCAAGTGTTTCATGGCTATATGGGCGTGTCTGGAAATAGTTTCGAGATTAAGCTTTCGATGCGGTGGTCGCTATGGGAAACACTGTGATTGGCAAGATCCGTTCTGCTTACAAGATAGATATTTAAAAACCGGCTGATATTATGATGCACTGTGAGGATTCGACGAAGCTGTTATGGTTCCAGATGAAATGCTGTGGTCTCTTCGCGTGCGCTGGGTAGGCCAATGCGAGGATTTGATGGTTATATGATCGCCATATATTTGAATCTATTTTTGGAATTTTAGGTTAGTTTGGGTTAGTTTGGGTTAGTTTGGCTTAAAATGTCTAAAGTATTCCGTAAGAGTATCATACCATTTTTTCATGTTTACAATAATTATAGCTCTATATTTTATGTGGATATGCGATAAATTTTCCAAAATTATTATTTATTTCTTACTCCTAGAAAGACAGTTTCTGGAATAAAATTATCAATATTAAAAGAGAATTTTATTTCCGTATAAATCCAATAAATAAGTTAATATTTCATCTTTTAGGGCAGTGTTCGAAAACATGCAACTGCGATAGGATAATAAATAGAAGAAAAATTTGGTAGATAGAAACAGTTATGATGCATTTAATCATTAGATACGTCAGTTTTTTAGGTTTTGCTGTCTTGGAGAAATAGATATTAGATTAGCTGACATTGGAAATGAATATATTGTTCGTATTTCCCTCTATACTGAAAAAATAACTTTGGGATTATTTCATACAATCTTGCAAAATAATTTTTGTATAGCGTGGTGCTGCAATTGGAATATTATAATTGGTTTTAATATGACTAAAATAATTTATTTTACTATTGCAGTAATATTACGATAAACATTAACAAAATGAGAGAAAAAATAAATGCTAATTATTTATAGTAATATTACCCGTAGTGATGTGCAAAATTTACTACAACTCTCATTTCAAAATATTACAAACTTCCTTCCCTCCAAATTTTACTACAAAATTGTAATCAAATCAAGTTGATAATTTTTTGATTATTATCAATGGTGAAGTGGAAAATTTACCGTAATTTGCATTACAATGCCTTTTTTGTGTTCAGCACACACACACAAAAGGAAATCCTACATCATTCAACGAGCGGTGCGTGTGCCGAGAAGACGATGGAAGTGTTGTAGGTAGTAATTTTCGCGAAAGACGTTACTCAGAAGTACAATCCAGAGCGGGACAGTCCTCCAGACGAAGGAATCCCGTAACAGCGATGCCCTAGATGTTGGCAACTGAATTGTATGTTGATGAGCAGCTTGTGTCTGACAAGTTTTTCTGTTTGGCACAACTCTGGGTGGAATCGTAGTAGTACCGATAGTAAAGAGAGAAGTACGCCACTTTTCTTCGATATTCGAGGTTATCAAGGTTTTTAGTGAATTCTGGGTCATTCACAAGACAAACTGCTCTTGGTAAATTGGTAAAATGGCCCAGTGTGGTCCTGCCTGCATCTGTTCTCGCTCTTACATCAAATTCAGTTCAATGTAAAAGAGTGGATATTGTGATTATGGTATTGTGGTGATGATTTGCTGAGATTATTGAAAATATGTTCGCGCTGTGCTTATTTTTCAGACAGTTGCAATTTTAAACCTTCTATGCTAATATACCAATTTCTTACCATAGAAGGTTTAAAATTGCGACTGCTAAGTCTGGATCGGGGAAATATCTTATTGAAAAGGATGACTAACATACGATTATAGGTCAGTTTAAAGTGATAATTCCGTGTGTATTTCTCAATGTTTTAAGACAAAAACCAAATGTTGTTTCCTGAATACATACGTTGTAATTAGATATTGGCAAGAACCACCCTGTCATTGCAATTATCCTCTTTTCGTGTGAAATAATATTTAACAATTCGCTTCTAGGACTTCTTTTTCTTTCACACAACTTTTCGCCTCACTTAGACATCTCGTACCATTAATTGTTAATATTGTTTACTAGACAATAGTAAACTATAGTCTACTAACCGATCGAAACGTTATGGGAAACTCAAACTTAAAGAACTTCAAAAAAGTTATGAATATTGCTGTTTTTATTTATGGTGTGTAAACTGAACCTACGCTTGGTATTGCCTCACTTACTGTTAGCTCCAGAATTATCAATCGAAGTAATGAACAATTCCGTGATGAATGGCTCAAGCGGGAACGATTTAAGTATTTCGTATTCCGTATTTCTTACACGTGAGTGGGCCCAGATGGGGTCCTCCACTACGACCCTTAGTCTATTGTCGTTCACATCTGTGGTTTCCACTAGGTCAGAGGCTGGATCCTATTCATAAAATCGATTAGCTTTCTGAAGAGTATAATTATAAAATCTATAAGATTCTTTCCATTACTGGACAGTGGCATAAAACAAATTCCGTTGTTTCTTCGCCTCCAAGCACAAGCGGCATTCCGTTTCTTCGGAAAGCTTTATCTTGTTCATGTGGCTTCTTAGCCGACAATGGCCAGTGTACATGCAAATACAACCTGTACAAGGTGGCTCGAATTCGTGTCTATGCATGGGGAACTCGAAAACCGTAAGAGATACAGTGTCGGTCAAATTAAGGCAAAATTGCGCATTTAGGTGCCTAGTAATATGCCGTTTAGAAAGTTTTAAAATTCCGAGTATTTCCGGAGATCTCCGGAAAAAACCGAAATGTTGAAAATTTGTTTTATTTTTTATCTGGGCTTATTTAAAAACGGATTTCAAATTGAATTGCACTTTTGCATTGCCACTTTTTCCATTCTATCTAATGTTGGTATCCAGTTTGAAATCCGACGTTTCGTCTTCAAGGGATCATCATCAACTTTCTTTTTTTAAATACGAACTTTAATTTTTTTTATCGTTTTTCAGATGGTATTGGCGTTATTAATATGACTATGTGTTTTTATTTTTTTTATTTATTTTTTTTTAATTTTTATTACTAGTTTTTTAATTATATATTTTGCTTTGGCGTAATTTTAAATAATTTAGGGTAGGTACTTTTGAAATTTTTATATTCTATAAAAATATTTTATTTTGTTTTTCGTATTAAGTGGAAAATTGGAGCGTATTAAAATTAAAATATAGTATAATGATTTCTTACGAGAATATGGCCATGAACTATTACTCAAACAAGTTGTTTACTGCAAAGATAAATTATTCCCAACTTTTCACCAATTAAAATTTTATTTAATAGAGAACATCAACAATAATTTATAATCATACTACGTGATACTATAGGAACTTTGATGCAAAAACCTATTGGAATTTTGGTTATAAATAAAATGCACTAAGCAACTTGTTTGAGTAATAGTTCATGGCCATATTCTCGAAAAAAATAATTTTACTATTTTTAATTTTTAATACGGGCTCCAATTTTCCACTTAATGCAAAAAACAAATAAAATATTTTTATAGAATATGAAAATTTCAAAAGTACCTACCTTAAATTATTTAAAATCACGCCAAAGCAAAATATATAAAATAAAAATAATAAAAAAATTATAAAAATTTAAAAAAAAATAAAAAAAAAATAATAAAAATACATACTCATATTAATAACGCCAATACCATCTGAAAAACGATAAAAAAATTAAAGTTCGTATTTAAAAAAAGAAAGTTGATGATGATCCCTTGAAGACGAAACGTCGGATTGCAAACTGGATATCATCATTGGATATAGCGGAAAAGTGGCAATGCAAAAGTGCAACTAGATTTGAAATCCGTTTTTAAATAAGCCCAGGAAAAAAATAAAACGATTTTTCAACATTTCGGTTTTTTCCGGATATCTCCGTAAATACTCGGAATTTTAAAACTTTCTAAACGGCATATTGTTGGGCACTTAAATGCGCAATTTTGCCTTAATTTGACCGACACTGTATCTCTTACGGTTTTCGAGTTCCCCATACATAGACACGAATTCGAGCCACCCTGTACCTGCTGTCTGCCAAATTGAAGTAGTTGTCTAGTTTTCACTCCTGATGGCAGATTTACTGCCATCTTTAAGTGTGTTAGGCTCCGTAACCCTCTCCATTTGTCTACACATTGCTGTTATGTCCATCTGGAGAGAGCTTCTTTAGCTGTGATGAAAGCTATTCCCAGTTCTGGTTCTGATCTTATGAAGGCCGTTGCCGCCTGCAAGAGCAGCAGCTCTTTCGTTGCCTTTATATCCTCTATGCACAGATATCCAGATCAGTGTAAGTTTATTTCCTTTACCTAGGTGATTAGTTCTTGGCAGTTGTACACTGCCTTGCACGATATTGTTTTGACTGACTTGCCTGTCCAGTTTCTATCGATGAGCCACCGTGCAGTCGTATCAATGGCTTGATCTTCAACCTGAAAAATGATTGCATGTTTACCTAGAGAACACTTAAGCTCAACCTTACCATTTTTTCCATGCTCCTGTACGATCATTGGTCTTGGAGCCGTCAGTGAACCGTGAAGGTTGTTAATATATACATGCCTCCAGCAGCTACCTGGACACAACAAAACTTCCCATCGCTTCCCCACCCAAGTATTTATGCAGGCGATTTCAATACTCATTACACCAGCTGGAAATATTACGCGAACGACCATAATGGAGAAATCTCGTGGAATGGTCCGAAGAACAGAACTTCCAGCTAATAGTCGATGCCAAAGGCAGAGGCTCCTTTAGATCTGCTGCATGGAACAGAAAATATAACCTTGATTTGACATTTGGAACATCAAATAAACATGGCCAACCTATAAATATATCGAAAACCGTTCTTCTCGACTTCCCGATAAGCCAGCACCGACCTATTATATTGAAAGTAGGCATCCAAATCCCACTCATAAGATTCTTCCCCAGGCCCAGATGGAACTTCCAAAAAGCAAACTGGACAAAGCTTAAATCAGACCTGGATAGCTGTATCCGATGGCTTCCACCCAAACACAGACATTACAAAAGGTTCGTGAGGGCTGCCATTTGCGTAGAGACAAAACTTATCCCTAGGGTCTTCCGAAAAGAATATATTTCGAGCTGGAATGTGGAATGTGAGTCCATGTACAAAGACTTCCTCGAAAGCGGAGACTCTGAAATAGCAGATGAACTACTACACTCCCTCGATGCAGTCCGCCGGGAAAAGTGGATGAGGACGACCGAAGAACTTGATTTCAAACACTCAAGTAGGAAATCATGGAGCATAGTCAGAAAATTAGGTGCGAGTAACTAAATCAGATCGATGATCGCATGGTTAACATGTCGAGAGCCTCTAGAGATGGACCTTATACTACAGAGATTAAACACGAACTGAATAACCTGAGAAACAACAGTTCGGATGAGTCCCCCATCTCAAGGCATTTGATTCTGAAGGGATTGAACAAGCGCTGATAAATATCGAAGCCAATAAAGCCCCAGGATTCGACGAAAATTATAATGAATTTATTTTTAACAAACACTGGTCCCCATACTAGAAGATGGCTCGCTGATTTATTTTCTGACAAACTTGATACCGGCACCCTTTCCAAGAAATTTGAAAAAACAAAAATCAAAGGCATCCTTAAACCCGGCAAACCAAAAAAAAAACAGCGCAGAGAGCTATCGACCAATATCAGTTCTAAATGCGTGCTATAAACTATAGAAGACTGATCCTTGAAATGATAAAAGACAATGTGAATAAACACATTCCAACGTACCAAGCGAGCTTGCGTGCGAGTATAACTGGTCAGACCAAGTACTGAGCTTGAAAACCTTCATAGAAGCGGGATTTCAAGAAGTCCTAGAAACGTCAGCTCTGTTTATGGACCTAACGGCTGCTTATAACACCGTCTGGAGGCAGGGACTCTCCAAAATGTGCCGCTTTATCACTTCTGATCATCGCGAGAAAGAAGTTTCAAGCAAAGACAAAACAATATCGTGAGAGTGATTCATATCAACCCGAGTTTTAACCTATCTTACAATTATTAAATTTTTAATAATACAAGAAAACAAAACCGCAAAATTCACTACCGAGAACTAAACATAATTTTAATAAACAAAACATTGGTAATAGATATGGCCTCGAATATGGCAATACTGCATTATTAAAGTAAATACAAATCAGCTTACCTGTATAAATTCCTAAGAAACATAGCCAACAGAAAACTAACTCAGCTACTGAATATAGTTCGCCCAGCCGTTGTTGACCCTCGAAACGCATGCAATTGCATGCGTTTCGAGGGTCAACAACGGCGGGGCGAACTATAACATGCTGAGCGACAGGCTGTTCCAGATAGTTACCGGCCAGAGCAGTAGAGTGAGACACTTGCAGAATGGGCTGCCACAGGGCTCGATCCTTGTCCCTTTAACATCTATATCGCGAACATGCATGAAACCATATCAAGGAAATTCGCATATGCCGATGACATGACCCTAGCGATCAAGCGAACACCTATAAGAACCACAGAACAAATCCTATGCAGCGACCATCAGAGCCTGGGGCTGAATACTACCGGAAATGGAGTGCCCCGTAGGTTGCATACCCCATTAAAGTAGCGCTGAACTCCAACACCGATCAGAGGGGGCCAATAATCTTCGGGACGAGTCAGGTTAATATTAAACGATTGTTACATATAGCATAAGAACACATTCAAACGACGAAAAAATTCTAGAACTAGTAGACCAACTCATTGAAATCAATTTAATATATTCGGTAGGTCTTAGTGAAATCCATTGCAGATTAGAAGAGTTAAGCCTAAAATGCGAAAACAGGTTTTAATTTATGGCAAATAAGGACTGCTTCGAAAAAGCAATAGGTTTTATGATATATTGTTATGGAAGCTATCTGAAAAATAGCTATAATCTCGCTACAATAAGCCCTAGAAGGCATATAGATATCAAATGAGAGATATATCATTCGAACCTACGCACGCGGTATCAGATACATAGGCGAAGAAGTTTAAACATTCTTTGATAACATGAACGTGACAATGTTAAAAATTCAAACCTATTTTAAATAGTTCTTGGGGAGTTTAAAGCCAAACTGGAAAAAATACAAAACAAGAGGAAATTCTTCCTGGAACAGCGTAGGATATGAGAGAGAAAAAATATAAAAACGCTTCTATCATGATTCCGTTTACATCATTATCTAAATGCTTTAATAACTTTCTGAAAATGAAACAGTCCACACTAATTTTAGTACGTAAGGATCACAGAATAGTTAGAGCACTAGTAATATTAAATCTCAGCTAAAACATCGTACCATAATAAAAGTTAGTGAAGTAATTTTTGTAAATTCATCTTATAAATTATGGACAATGAATATCAAAGCACTCAAAAATAAAAAGGAGTAATGGAGAAAGATTTGTGGAAAACCATTGGAAAAATATTAGAAACTAGGACTAAGAATTAATATCAAAAGATATGAAAGAAAACAAAAGGCAGAAAGTTCTCCGAGAAAACTAGCAAGAAAAAAGACGAAATTTATAAAAACGAACAGAAATGTTGTTTCGGTAAAACTCTGCAGTAGTGCATTTTGTCGAAGGTTCCAAATCCCAACTTATATGTACAAGAATGTATTATCATAAACAAACAAGATATGTTAAAAACGGTAACAGAATTTTATTCAAACTTATATTCCCAGAATAGTTGCGAAATGTCTGTAATATCCGTCGAGTTTTAAATCAAGGATCGGATGACATGCCAGAAATAACTAAGGATAGAATCTGTAAAGGCACTGCAGAACTGAGAAACAGTATGGAACTACGCGAGGACGACGTTGTGGTTAACACCAAGGTAGACTGAGAATATCAATTATAAGCTACTTATAACAAGTTTATTCAACACATATCTTATATAATCAACAACAGCTTGAATTAATGCAGCCAGCATTATTATGCATAAAAAGAGAACTCTAGGGCAATAAGCTTGCTTTAGCACCTCTAAAAATTATTTTATTCCAGCAAAAATAAAAATAATAATAAATTGTACATGGTGCATTAAAAAAAACTTGATCTGCGCTTTTCACTTCTTTTTGAGCCCCTATGTATAAGGCACAATATTTTTAAAACAAGCCATCTTTATTCTACATATTAAGCAATTTTTTTAATATATTTGCTGATATATACGTAATCGACCACCTTCCAAATCGTTACCGCACTCTGTACATGCAATGAAGGATATGGCTTCATTAGTTATGAAATCAAGCAACCTAAATGAGAACCCAGAAAATTTTGAATATGTAGTAGAAATATCTGAGCAAATAATTGGGCACAGGGGGTCTCACTGATTACATATTTTTGGTAGACGATACCGTTTTGGCAAGATAGAATCGTTGGCTGAGAATAGGGGAAGACGCGCTAAATTATGGGCAAAATCGTGACACTAAAAGATGACGGCGTATAGATGGCGCTACTAGAATGCGTGCGCGAGATCTGGCTTAAGATTGATCACAGTATTGGCATTTTGCGGAGCACACGAACGTGTTGTCTGAGGAGTTTTCGCAGCGTCTTAAAATCTTGCATTAACATTTCTTGTGATTTGTCATAGACCTAGCCTTGTTTTGGTTGTAGTTAGTACTCGAACATTATGTTGACGTTCAAAACGAATGTTTGTGTTTATCGTGGATGCAATAATACAAGAAAAAACAAGAACAATATTGTAAGTTTTTTTAAGTTTATTATGTTGAGTTTAAATTTAAAACACCGTTTTTATTTAGAGTAATATTTGACTCTATTTTTATAAATACGCATTATAATTAATTCCGATCGGATAAAAAATAGTATGTGCAGTTCGTAGGAAAAGCACATTCCTGGACTCCTGTGTTGCTGGCCTCGGCTGCCCCGAGTTAGTTAACACTTTGATGACTAGGGGCTTTTTGAATTAAGAATTCAAATCCGTTAACAATTTTCCTTCAATTGATAAGGGGCGCCATTTATGATGAATTCTGTGCTTTTAAAACCCCACAACTTTTTCGCGCCTACGCGTGTTTGACTTTTGGCAAAGAGAGTCTATTATCACACCGTTTTTAAACTTATATCGAGGTATTTGCTTTAAAGTATTTAATGCATCATCATAACATGGAATATCATATTACAAGTAATGAGCCAAAATGCAGCAGTAGGATTCTAACCTAAATGAAACAATTTGAAAGCAAATACCTTGTGTGGTTGCGTGCAGCGACAGCTATGAAGTATAACTTTTTTATCTAAAAAAGGCGGCTGCAGTTAAAAGGATTTTTGTATACCTATGAAATTCCCATATAGTATGTTTCGGAAAATTGGTAACTAATCCAGTATTTACTGTGTTATAATTTGTCCCAATTTTATTTAATATGTACCGGGTGGCCAACTAAGAATGGCACTCGGCTATATCTGGAAAAGTAATTGTCGTAAAGACTTGCGATAAAAAATTTATGAGTAAAGCTGCCAAGGGAAAATGTTGAAAATTATTTTTAAGTCTCCAAAATGGCCGCCAAGGGGCATAATAGCCATCTTAAATTTTAAAACCCGTTTTTTTTGCAAAATTTTCTTAAATTAAAAATAGTAGAATGCATTGCCATTTTAAAACAGGGATAAATTAAATTACTTTTTGTAAAACACGTTTTGCTCTAGCCCGTAAAGGAAAGTGATGGAACGTGTTCGAACATTTTCGGAAATAAATGTCAATAACTTGAAAATGGCTGGACGGAACTTAAAAACTTATAGTCGATGAAAATGGCTTTTTTCTTCAAACGTCAGTAAATCCGTCATTACTCGACTGTGTAGGCGGCCGTGAAGTTTCGTTTTTCCTCCGCCGGAGCTTTACTTTTCACTTTTCCGCCGGCGGAGGTAAAGGTGTTGTCATAGCAACATAGATACAATACAAACAGACAACAAAATAAGCGTCAACAACTCAAGATTTATTAAACTACAATTTGTATTTATCACTCAATTTGTGACTGCATTTCTAAAAATCACTAATTTAGGAACAAATTGGTTATTATTTAATCGAACTTACTCAATAACTGCTTATCAATACGGAATTAAAACGCAATCGGAGACGCAATCTTAAAAAAATAATTATTGTTGACAGTGTCCACTGACAGCTTTATGTTACATTATATTCACCGACACTTGTCTAAGCAAGGCCACCTACGACCGTGGTCTGCCGCCTTGTGAACCCATTTATCTTTAATAATAATTAGATATTATTACTATTAAAAAGAGATGTTTTTGCATTAATTTGTCGACATTTGAAGAAAAAACAGCATATTTTATTTGGAGGAAAAGTTACTTTTCATGGCTTGCTCTCTATTACCAGCCTCACTCCGTTCGGCTGTTAAACACGAGCGCGCCATGAAAAGTATCACTTTTCCTCCATATAAAATAATATACTATTTTTAAGCTATCAATCGTGCCTTGCGTGGGGTGATTGCGACTTATCACCTAGTCGCTAGAAGGCTTTTTCTGACATAACCGCAAATAAGTCAGATTTTAAAAAAATAAATAAATGCAACGATGCCACTATTTTAAAACAAAAGAGAGCCAAATGAGATCTTAATACGGTAGTGAAAACCGCATTTCGATATATCTCATCTTACCTAAAATATAAGTAAAAGAAATCTGAACACGAAATATAATCGGATTTTGGGACATTTTTTCGAAAGGAGGAACCGTTGTTATTTGTTATTGTCCTCCTTTTAGCACAATATATAATAATTTACTGCTAAAAAAATACCAACATAATTTTTAAAATCTCAATAATAATTAACATTCAGTAAATATGAGTGAATTTTGCCGTTCTGGCCACACAAAATTCGAATTTTTTTAAAGAAACCAAGTAGGCTAGCCGCAACAGTTAGGTATATTATCGTTGCATTGAAAATAAGCACGAAACAATGCATATCAAACACTTCTATGAGTAGAAAATTTATTTTTTACAAATAAGACCAACAAAATATCGCATACCGGTTTATATCTCAAAAACTATCCTGCTCGAGGGTGTAACAGCCATCACTGTAAAATTAAGATTTTCGTCGTATTTTGACTGATTAACAGGTATCGAAAATATCTGGAGTTCAATTCTTACACATTTCCTGATTCTTTTTGTTCGCAGAACGAAGGCCAATATTTGTTATATTTTTTAATTAAAATATTTGTTAAATAATAATATTTTTTGTCAATGGTCAAACCTACTTGAGTTAGTAAACGAATACCGTTAGCAGATATCATAAAGTCCGCGTGCATTCAATGATCAAAGTTCGAATTTCTTGAAGATCAAGTGGTTTATCGAGATCAAACAAGTAATATCTTTTTTCCTTAAAAATAACCAGTTTATTACATTTTTTATTCAAAATCGCGATAAAGTTTTAAAAACATGGATTCATCGTTGCCATCCCTAATTATTATTGCATTGAAACACGTCCACAGGTGGAAAAATTTTTTTTTTTCAAAATACAGCCCCAAAAATATCTCATACACTGTAAAAATCTGCAATCTTAATATGATTGACATTTAGTTATCGTCATTATAATTTTTGCGGTTTAGTTTTCTAAAGCATAGGTACTTGCGTTCTTTAATAGTTCGAATTTTGTGTGGACACAAGGACAATCAATATTCATATTGAATGAATATTAATTATTATTGATATTTTAAATATTATGTTGGTATTTTAGTAATAAAATAATATATATTGTGGTAAAATAACGATAATTACAATTTAATAGCAACGGATCTACTGAAAAACTATCCCAAAATCCGATTTTTTTAGTTTTGATTTATTTACTTATGTTTTCGGTTAGGTAAGGGATATCGAGATGCGGTTTTCACTGAGGTATAACCTGTTTTAAAATTTAAGATGGCTATTACGTCCCCTAACGGTCATTTTGGAAACCTAAAAATAATTTCCAACATTACATAATAATATTTTTAAATCCATTTATAAATTATTGCTAAACGAAATCAATATAAATATTATTAATTTATGTCCAGAACATATCGAAAAAATATTAAAAATTGTAACAAAAACAATGCTTTACAAACAAATGAAATGGGAGTGTCTGAAAAATTCCGTTGCAATATACGTGACACCAAAGATGCTCAAAATAAACCACATAGAAAAATTAGAATTTTATCAAACCAATGATTTTTTCTAAATTATTTTCATTATTATTTGCAAGCAGCGTGTGCGCTAAAATTTTGCTATTATTAAAATCAAGAAGTCTGCTGAAAAATTAAACTGATTATTTGTTTTACTGTAAATTATAGAACAGTGAAAAAATATCGATACATTTTTTTTAATTTCCACTAAAGATGATTATTACGAGAGCTATGCCAGTTTTTAGTTTTGTATATATAGATATAATCGTTGACTGATTCTCAGCCAACGATATAATATACTAAGCATGGTGCGAGGTAACAATTCATATACATGGTGACGTCATAAGCATATTTCATAGTGTTGTATCTGCCTCATTTTTCGAACTATGAAAAAAATTAAATTTTGATGGGCTATCAAAATTAGCAATAAAAATTTTAATGAAACTTCCTCATTGTGGTATTCGCTTGACCACTAATTCCGACACGTTGACAACCCCTAGGTACTCGATTATTCGCCAAACAATGAAACCTTGGAATGGCCTCCAGACAGAGCAGACTATTCTACGCGATTCTCGAATCGCACAGACGTGCCAGGCGACCACTGATAAATTTTAGGGATTTAGCTGGATAAAAAAGTCAAAACTGAAACATGCTTTACCATAAAGTAGTTATCCTCCAAGTCCAAATAATGCTAAGAAACCCTCAGTTACTTACGCTATGCTTAGGTAAATCAATCATCAACTTAGTTGACTATGTTTATTTATAAAACTTGGTAAATCCTTTATACATAATATTATTTTACTAGTTTAGTTTTGTATTCTTGCATTATTTTATATACACTATCACATTTCACGTGATGTCTCACGTTTCACTTTATATTTTAGGTATTAACCTTCTGCTTAATATTTATTTATTCCAATAAAAATGTTGTTTCATGTTTTATTTATTTGGCACAACTTTATCTCTCCATGCTTCTCAATTTCAATCTTAACAAATTATAACTTATAAAACATTTTTGCGTTCGAGCGACGGTAAGTGAGAAATAAGTATTGTAGTCAACCAAAAATTCGGCTGCCAGCAAAAACTTAAATAAAAAACAAATTCATATAAGTACATGCCAATTTATCTTATTAGAATTATATTTAGTTTACGTACACGGAATGTTCATTCTAATGGCATAATAATATATTAAATTATTCAGTAAAATATAACATCTTTATAAGTAAATATCGTTAAAATCCCTGGTCTTATCATAATTTTATCGGTCAATGCGAAAACTCCATACGTGCGAAAACTATTTCTTGTGAACATCCGTTGGCCGTTGCCCGAGTATCTCAAAGCGCCACGCTACTGGATCTAATAAATGAATCAAGAATGGTATGAATTCCTTTCGCATTTCCAGGCATATGCCGCGAGGTCGCACCACCAATCAGTGGGTGAGACGTAAGGGTATCGAAAAGGAAGGTGTCACGTTTCTAGGCACGGCATTTGCGCGTCTTCCCCTATTATCAGTCAACGATAGAATTATAAACTTTTTAATTGTCCACTTTAGTTAGCGAACTTTATTAAAATAGGTAGGTGGGATTTCATTCATAGGGTGTGAATTGAAACATGTATGTATATTTAATAACGCAGGATTTATTTTGCATTAAATATAATCAATAAACAAAATGTTTTCTAACTACTTTCATGCATTCATTCTTTCACACATAAAACTAAATACTTAAAATTAGATTAGGTATTAATAAATATCTAACAAAATTCTTGATTATATTTAATTAACACGAACTCTCTGCTTTACTTAAATTAATCAAACTTTCTTTTATTTCAACTTTCTACTTCTCCGTTCACACTTAATATCTTGTTAGGTTGCTTCTTCATTTCTCTCAAATTAAATTCACCAGTAATATAAGGCTTCGAAATTTAATTCTCGTCTTAAGTGCAGGAATAAATTTGTCTTACTACAATTTTCTAACCGCCATTTTAACTTCTTCTATCGGCACTAACGGGAGAGACGCTACAGCTTCTGCATCTTGACAAAATACGTCTAAAACGCCCAAAAGATTCCCTAATCTAAGTTGGAAAAGGGGAACACTGAATACGCGAGTTATTTCCTAAATATGTGTGTAAACAAATGAGGAAATAGCCTAATACCTTGGCGTCAAACAGAGCTGCGACAAAGGCAGATGTTACCTAGCTGAATGCTTCGCTTGTACATCTACAACTCCAACCTTCAACTAACTTAATTTTTTTCTACAGACAGGAGGAATAGAGCAGGAATTGCGCGGATGCGAATGCATTTGAGAGCGTAGGAAAATATTATTTCTTTATTCGACATGTGTTGTTTACATAACATTGACGAAGAAAAAGATATATTAAATTTAAACGTTTAAAAATGTTTTCTTTGACGGAAAGTGACAACTAGCTATATTTCCAGCGATTAGTTTATATAATGAAATCTACAGACAATCAAAGTTCGGAATAAGGAGTAATTGAAGTACGATGCTTTCAATGCAAAAATTACTATTAGTGTTTTAATTATAGCCCAATCATACCACGAACATACTGGGAGTTATCAAAAAACTATACGGTGAAAAACGATAAGTTAATACATTTGTTGGAATGTTTCTCCAACTATTATCTTTAAACTTTCTATCAATTTATCATTATAAGACGCTTGTATAGTTGCAATCGGATCCCGTTATATTTGCTCAGACGTGGATGTATCCCTTAAAAAGCCTTGCTAATGTAATCATCCCTATTAATTGCCACTGTGTCTTTAGCTTCACCTATCTTAAATAGAATAATAATATATAATTCTGCCTTTCCAAAACTGTATTGTCTACCACAAATACATAAACCGAGAGTTTTCCTGCGTCCAATTGTATGCTGCGTCAATTCGCCCACATATAATTCAAAAATTTTGGCGAATACTTTGTGAACAGCGTTGGGGAACAACACAGGTTACAACATAAAGGACAATTTTTCATTTATAAACGCATTAGATAATTTTGTACTGCCAGATAACCATGCTTTAATTTCATTGACTGATGTTTCCTTACTTATTAGTATACCACTTTACTTAGTTTCTGGGGTTCTAGAACTGAAATGTTCAAATCAAATTGAGTGACATACAACTTAATCAAAAATTACTTTTTAAAGTTGATTAACTTTTTTTTTATACCTAATACATATTTCCGTTTTAATGAAAAGTTTTTCCGTCTAATATTTGGGACTCCAATGGGATCCCCTATAAATCCCATTCTGACCTCAATAATCCTAGAATATCTCTTTGATGAAGTAATTTCAATGTTACCGTTTCAATTTCAATTCATATATAAGTAAGTTGATGATTTCATTTGCTCGGTACCGGAAGATTGTGCTCAGTAAACCTTAAATGTATTTTATTCATTTAATAAACCTGAAATTCACAATAGAACTTGAAAGTTCCTATAGTGTGCAATTTTTAGATACCAAACTCATAAAGACAAGAGAAAACGAAATCATACTTCATTGGTACCAAAAACCGACTGCCTTAACCAAGTTTTTGAAGTGGAATTCCTAAATATGCAAGATACTAGTCGCTAAAAGATGACTTCTTCCTTAATAAAGGGGACACAAAACCCCAACCCAGTCCTGATTCGGGATATCACTTAGTCCACAGCCGACGATAAGGCAGAACTCTTCGCCGAATTACTCAATGAACAGTTGATAGAAAATCGTACGTTAAACATAGCAAAGTTTCCCGTAGTTTCCAAAACTGAAAGTTACTACAGGGCAATAGTTAAATAATTCGATAAGTTAGGAAAGGTGATAAACGTTGCTTAAAACCTGAAGGCAAGGAAATCCTAGAATCCGATAACCTCCGAATAAAGCGCTTAAGAACTACCAGAATATATTGTTACGTTTTTCCCGTGGGTTCTTAACAGAAGTACAACTTTGCTATTTTC
>MU182861.1:80019-91749 GCA_016904865.1 Pissodes strobi
CTGAGAAAGTAGGATATATATAGTATAGGCAAATCAAACAATATGAAAATAGCTAGGGAAATCTTTAATTTAAAGTTAACAGATAGTCGTCGTAACATTGCCAATAAGGGACTAAACAGAGTTGCAATTTCACACACCTCAGCAAACTCCTTACTAACAAATAAGATTCTTCTAGAAAAAGGTTACAAAATATTTATTCCCTTTAATTTCGTCACTTCAAAGGATATAGTTAGATATGTTGATCCCGATCTGTCTGAGGAAGAATTGTTGAGAGTGTGTAAAGCCAATGATGACATTCATATTTTAAGCGTCAAAAGACTGAATAGAGAAATTATTAAAAACAATGAAACAACGTATGAACCTACCGGTACGGTGCTTTTCACTTTTAAGGGGGGGGGGTTACCAAAATATGTAAGATTTTATTTTTTTGAATATCCCATTGCAGTGTATGTTTCGCCAGTCACTCAATGTTTTTGATGTTTAAAATATGGACACACCCGTAATACCTGTAAAGGAAAAGAAAAATTTTTTAACTGTGCAGGGGAAATTCATACTGAAGAAGGTGAGAATTGCAGCTATGAAACCAAATGCTTTTTCTGTAGAGAAAACTATAAATCAACTTTTAGTATTTGAGACAAAATATTTATGTACCAAAGGTATTAAGTAGATGTTTATGCCCTGAGTACGACAATGTTACAAACCCGAGGGCCTCTGGCCAGAGGGTTTATAAGTCGCCCGAGGGCGTACACATCTATTAATACCCGTGGTGCATACAAACTTTTATGTCATACTAGTTCGTTATTGCATTCACAATATGTAAACATTTAAAAAAATACGAATTCAGTTCAATTATTTGAGTCCGTAAAGTGTACTTTATGCCCGCACGGGCCATAATGTGCACTAAGTATAAAAACACAATAATGTACTGGTATGACATAAAAACATTAAAGAGCTAATGGCATTTGAAAATTTAACCTTTTATGAAGCAAGTAATTTATGTAAAAAAATTATATCTCCAAAGGGAACTTTATATACAATCCAGGCAATTTTCCTGCTGTCAAAAATGACAATAACATCAACTACTCTCAACAATCTTCTGAGTCAATTATTGAACAGACAGAAAGACGGGCTCAAGCGTTCAGAAACAACCCTACGAAAAGAACATACCAACAAGTTATATTAGCTGATTCAAATAAGAAAAGAATTTTTCATAAGGGCTATGATCGGAAAGCGCACGAAGATAAATTATTTTTCCCTAATTCTAGAACTGAAAAAAGCTCCATGCATTCGATGCAATCTCTAGCACGAAATGCTTCTCAAAAAGAAATTCTAAATAAGGAATCGTAATTCGGATTCTAATAATACATATTGATGTGACTTGATCTTAATTAGTTTGACTATTAAATATTTTATGACAAACAAAAGTAAACTTAAAATAATACAATGGAACATCGGCAGTATTCGATCTAACAGAGAAAATTTACTCAATTTTGTAAGGGAAGAATGGCCGGATATTTTACTCAATGAAACCTGATTAAATCCTAATCATAATTTTACTTTAAATTCATATAACGTTGTTAGACAAGACAGACCAGATGGCTATGGAGAGATGGTAACCTGAATTAAAAGTAACATAATCTTTTCAACGGTTAAAAAATTCCTATCTGATTCAATTCAATATATTTCTGTTAAAATAGGAGATGTATTTATAATTAACATACCTATATATAGTAATGCTAATACTGCTTTTGATTTAAACTTTTTGGATTCCTTGATTAAAGATTTTTCAAATAAAAAAATAATCATTATGGGTGATCTTAACTCTCATCACCCGTTATGGGATGAATCCCCTGTAAATGCAGGGGGAAAACTAATAAATGATTTCCTATTCAATAACGAGTTGGTGGTTATGAATGATGATGGTTCAAGTACCTTATTGCAGAACAAAAATCATAAAGTTAGTGCAGTCGATTTAACAATTATCAGTAGTCAATTAGTAATTTACTCTCGTTGGAACGTCATTCGAGACTACGGGAATAAAAGTGATCATTTCCCCACTTCACTGAACATTCAATCAAATAATGATCAATCCTTGAATTCTTCTTTTAGTGGAACATATCAACTAAGAAATTGTAGACGGGCTAATTGGGATCTAACAAAAGCAATATTTTAAATTATGATAATTTAATAGAGGTTTTAAATTTGGTGGCAGATGAGACTATATAAAAAAACGTGGTATTCCTAATAGGATAGGTAACCCCTGGAGGGATGAAGAATGCAATGTTTGGGTAAAGAAAGGAAAAGAGTTCTTGAAGATTTTGATAAATTACCATCTATGGAAAATTTTATCAGAGCTAAGAAAATTATAGCAAAAACAAGGAGAAATTTGCGTGTTAAAAAAAAGGGACACATTTAGGGTTTTTTGTCATTCCTTGAACAGGAATTCTAACATATCATATGTATGGAATAAAATTAAAAAATTCGCAAATAATGCTAAAACTAAATCTAAGGAATTTATTGTTGATGATGTCTTAAAAAAAATCTATTCTAAAAGAAATGGCCACAATCAATATTGATCCAACTTTTCAATTATTACAAGTTGGTTCAGATAATAATATCCAACTTTTTAACATTTATGAATTAAATTATGCCTTACAAAATAAAAAATATTCAGCCACAGGCATGGATGATATTGCATAGTCCATGCTTAAGAATTTACCGTTAGGAGCAAAACAAATTTTGCTGGATTGTTTTAATAAAATTTTGGTAGAAGAAGCAATACCAGATTCTTGGAAAAAATTGAATATTATATTTTTTCCTAAACCTATTAAAGATCCAACGCAAGCGGTAAATTATAGACCAATAGTACTGGCTTCTTGTGGTTGTAAAACTTTAGAGATTATGATCAAGAATAGATTAGATTGGCATTTAGAACATCAGAATTATTTTAGTAATTAACAATTTGGGTTTCGTAAGGGAAGCGGGATATATGATTGTGCGGCATACTTAACCTCAGTTATATACAATGCGTTCTTGACCTCAGAAACAGTTTTGGCTGTCTTTTTGGATATCAATGCAGCGTACGAAAATGTGAATAGCTATAAACTGTATAATGAAATTATTATTTTGAAAATCCCCATTGAATAACCTAAATCATAAAATTTTAAGAACTAGATTGATTTATACCAGGAAGGACGACGGTTCATTCATGGGACCATTCTTAGCCACTAAACGGATCCCTCAAGGTTCACCATTGAACATGATTCTCTTTAAATGTTTATTTAACAGAGCTTTTTAAATTAAATCTTGGTGAAGTTAAAATAATAGGTTATTCTGTTGATTTAGTGTTATTCATTAAGGGTTTTAACATCGAAGTTATGGCTCTAAAAATTAACTTAGCATAAGAAATGGTGAATAACTTTCTCAATAAAAGAGATTTAACGTTGGCTCCAAATAAAATGTAAAGCAGTATGGTTTACTAGGGGTAGAAGAAAATCATCACTCCCCCAATTAAAATTGACAATAAAAAAATAGAATACAAATCTTCAGTTAGATACCTAGGTTTTCATTTACACAAACACCTCAAGTGGGATATACATATCGAGTACATAATTAATAAAGCTAAAAAAGGTCTTAACATTCTGAAGGCTATTTGTAGAGTATGGTGGGGAGCAGACCCTGCTACATTATGAACAATTTTTCAAGCCATGGTGGTTTCGCATTTAGATTTTGGGTCAATTCTTATTAAACCAGTTAGTCAAAATAGCTTAAAAAAATTAAACTCAATTTTTTATGAAGGTTTGCGTATTTGTTTAGGTTGTATGAGATCTACACCAAGAGCAGCGCTTTTGGCGGAAGCCTCCACTGTTGATTTGGAGCAGAGAAGAAAAATCTTAACCATTAAATTCATAACCAAAATTATAAACATTCAAAATCACCCCATTTTAAAGATCATATGGAGAGTCGTAATTATCTACTTCATAAAACAGGTTTTATTAATAATAATAAGGTGACATACTTGACAGAAATGGTAGGAGAATTCTTATCTTACTTAAACAAAATTTATAAATTTGTCAACCTCCCATGCTATGAAATTGATTATGAAAATCTGATTTCCCCTATCAAAATAGTCAATTGTAATATAAACAAACATAAATTAATGATTACAGAAAAATCTAAACTAATCATAGAAAAATACAATAACTCTTTTACCTTGATATACACAAATGTCCCCAGAAAAGATAATAGGGTTGGCTATGGTATTACGATTCTACAATTAGACTTTAAATTTTCATCATGGCTTAATGATCTCCTAAATATCTGTAAGGCAGAAATAATTGCCATACATGAAGCTGTTAAAATTGCTATTAAAAAGAATATTAAAAGGGTTATTATCTTTACGGACTCTAGAAGTGCTATACAAAAAATTAACAGCAGTTTGCACAACGCTAAAGCGGATTACCTGACTCTAGGAACTAAAAGGTTAATTTTATTAGCTAACAAGCATGGTCTTGACATCAGGTTGAGCTGGATTCCGGGGCATTCTGACATTGCAGAAAATTCAGAAGCAGAAATATTGGCTAATGTTGGTAGAATACTGATGATACCCAAAGCAATGGAGCTGGACTCCAATGAAATCTATATTTCCATTAAAAAAATTCGGTAATGGCTATGCATAATAACAAGCATCGCTATTTCAAAGTTCAATCTTTTTTTCCTAATAAAAAATGGTTTACCTCTATGGCATTCGAAGATCGAAGACATATCACTACCATTATCAGAATGCGTACAGGTCACTGCTTAAGGGGAGAATTTTTGCACAAATTAAATCTCAGAAATGACCCTTTATGTGAATGTGGGATGATTGAAGACATTAATCATATATTGTTTGAATGCCCTATCAACTATATACTTAATTAAGACTTATATAAATAATTTTCAAACATGAATTTTCCATTACCTATTTCTACTCAAACAATTATCACTAAACCTTGCATGGAGTCAATCAAACTAATAATTTGTTAATTAAATTAATTAAATTACAACAAGATTAAATTATAATGCTCAGCTTATTGGCCCAACATCCTTTAGCCCCATTTATTTTTTCTATATTGTATAGATACATTTCTATTGATTCACAGCACTTTTAATCTTCTGTTCAAGAAAAAAGATAGCTTACATTTACGAAAAAGCCGGGAATCACTAGGGGATCAGGGCCGTCTTACTGGAGGTTCTCACCGAATACAAGGCCCTTCAAACTGAAATAACGCGTAACACAAGCAGAAGGGTAGCTCTGCCTCTGTCTAAGCGCCGGACGAAGGGCGTGCTGGCAAATTGCCTAGTAGCAGTGCGACAAGACAAATCACCATGTTTAAAAATATTATACATATCTTAATAGCAGGATACTCTTTATCACTTTCTTCGTTTTTGAAATTATTGTAGTTTAGTAATATCATTAAACTATACTGGACTGATATTTACCTACGTAAAATAGCCACTTTTTAACGCCCTCTACTAGCTAAACCAATCATATATGAGTAATTTTAAGCATTAGAAATATTTTAAGGGTATCGATCTTTACAACACATAATTTTTATTAAATGCCACAGGGGCAATTTCTTAACATTCTGTGCTGGGTCCTTTCGTAATGTCTATTTCGATGCCTCAGAAGTATTGTATCAATATTTTCTGGAAACTTGTCTAGAAATTTTTCAAATTTCCAATATCTGTATTTAATAATATATAAAGCTCAGGCTCCGATTTTAATAACAAATCGCGATAGGTTATAAAATAATTAGTGCATCGCGAAATATATTAGTTGGTAAGGCAATAATTAGAAAAGTTGAAATTATATGAGTTAAACCATCTAAAATGATTCTGAAGTTTGTCGTGTGGGTACATTTACTATTTAGCGAATTAATGTGGTGTATATCATTGAAAATAAAGGAATTGGCATAAATTATTTGCATTACTCCTTCTTTTTGCTAAGTGATAAGCCGACGGCAACGCTGCCTTAATATATTATTATTTCCATTTTCCTTTGATATTTTGTATATAAGAAAAATATCAGAATTACAACCTAGCAACTTTTGAACGAGTTTTTTCTTCTCCTTTTTATTAGCCTTTGTGAGTGGGTTGCTAAAATATACTAAAATCCCTTTATACACGGAAGTTATGTGAAAGACTGCTGCATATATTTTCTGGCAGATATTCCAGTGTTGTTTGCGAATACATGCGAAAATTTATTTTGTCAAGGTTTCAAGTGTTGCTCTGTTTTTTATTTCTAAAATATGATAATTTTTATATAAAATTTATTCAGATGATACTTGTTCCAATACAGGATTTGGTCTGAAAATGGAAACTATCTATAATCATTGTCATTTCCCTGGAGGAAGCCTTCTTACAGTTTACTATGAGAGCCAGACAAAATAATATTTAGTATATTTGCAGCTACATAGATTATGACAGTTCCATTTATTCGTTATTTTCCTTGGGTTTTACATACATTTTTTTATTACGCATGCATCATAATCAACAATTATCGCACGCTGCAGCGTGCTTAAAATGATGTTTATGATGCGCCTACTTTTTTAAAGGTTGCTATAGAAACATTTGATCATGTCAGATGTGACAGGTTAATATATTCGTCAATATATCCCTTAAGTTTAAGATTTAAAACATTTTTGAGATTATGATGCATTCGTAATAAAAAATAGCGTATGATATACGTGTATAAGTGGCCTTTAAAGCCCTTGCGACTTACAAAACACTCCGCTGCGCGTCGTGTTTTGAAATATGTCGCGCGTGCTTTAAAGGCTCTCTTATACACTTATATCATAATATACTATTATATGATTTATTTGCTGTGTTACTATGCAGCATATGCGCAAATATACATTTTTGTTTTCTGATATTTGAGACTAAAATTAATAGTTGGGTGTCTGAAATAGCTATTTATGCTCCAAGTGTGTAAAGCGACCATTTTTTATGAACGGGGATATTGGCTCATCCCATGAATAAAAAAAGGGAACTTGGGTAGCATATAAATTTTTTTCTACTACGGAAAAATATATGAAAAAAACGAATTACTTTACGCACTAGTGGGAAAAATTTATTAATTTTTTCACTAGTGCGTAAAATATATTATTTTACGCCCTTCATTAAAATATGTCAGATTTGCTTTAGGCACTAGTGCGTAAGGAAAGTTATTTTAGGCACTGCACATTAAAAAGGCATATTTTACGAAACTTAGAAAGTGCGCAAAGTGAGTATTTTACGCACGCAGTAGAAAAAGGTATTGTTTAAATGTCCAGAAATGAGTGATCAGTATTCTCAAACATCTTTAAAACTCAATATACAATAAGGTTTGCGCGCGTCTCGCCATATTTATACGTAGGTACCTTAAGGTTTATGCTATACCTATTCGCTGTAACTCTTTTTTTCTTATTTTTTCCCCACTTTTAGACCTTTTCGTTCTAGTTTTTTGACGGCTTTACTTTATGCTTTCGTTGGCGCATATGAATGTAAAATCTTTACTGGGTAGTTTTGCAAAATTTCCAAGATCATGTTTCATATTCTGATTATAGTTTTGTTGTAGTTTCGAAAAGTTGCCTTAATAAAAAAAATAGTGACGACTTAGTTCAATTGCAAAACTATGATTTAATTCGAGAGGACAGATGGTCCAGGGCATTAAAAATTATATTCAATATGATATTATTCTTCAGTAGTTACAGATTTTGTTGAGCACATATGGATAAAAATAGTATTCTCTAGTAAAATGATGGTAATATGTAATATATAGAGCACCTAAAACGAATTCTCTACAATCTTTGTCCTAATTTGAGGATATTTAACTGTCCTTTACACATCCTATGACTTAAAACTGTGCTTTGGTGACTTCAATATTGATGCAAGCAATTTGGATAGCAAATTAAGTAAATCTCTGCGCAGTGTTGCCGATGTTTTTAAGCTTCATCAATTAATAACTGAGCCAACTCGCATTAATCGGCATAATTCAACTTTGATTGACTTGATATTTTATAATGGTGATAATGTTGTGGCCTCAGGTACTAGGGATATACAAGTACTTTAAATATTGACCTGTTACAACAATGAATTTTGTAAGCTTTCAAAATGACCTCGAGGATATCTCCTGGCATACAATTTACGATCTCTGGACAACATCAATGATAAAGTAGAATTTTTAGCATCAAATCTTACTCGACTATTTGATACTCATGCACCAGTGGGAAATGTCAAAGGTAAGAAAAAATCCTACATTCCAACGTTAGGCTTATGATAAGGTTGCGAAACAAAGCTCTAAGTAGATTTCGGCCATCTAGAAACACAGGGCACTGGACATACAGCGCAAATATATTACCTCGGCAATAAGAGCAGAGAAAAAAGCTTACCTTAACCATAAACTTCAAAGAAGTAATGAAAAAAAATGGTAAGAACTTAGAAAAATAAATATTCTCCAAGCAAAATCTAACAAGATCTCTGAAAACTTAAATAATGTAAATGAGTTAAATAAATATTTCACCTCAATATATTAAAACAAGAAGTTCTCACTTCTTATTTAAATATTCGCCTAAAATCTAATGACTTAGTATTTTCACCTATTGCTGATGATGATAGTATTAACGTTATCCAAAAAATTAAATCCAATGCAATGGTACCTGATAATATAAACTTAACACTTATTTTATATTGATGTTCATTTATTATCCCTCATATTAAACACCTTGTTAATTTTAGCATTGCCAGTGGTACATTCCCTAGACTCTGGAAGAAAACCAACGTCATTCCTTTATCTAAGTCTAATCAACCTTAGGTATTTAGTGACTTGTGTTCAATATCTACCTTATTAACATTGTCTAAAATATTAGAAAAAACAATGGAAATGCCAATTAGCAATTTTCTATAAATTAGCGATATATTAACTACGTTGGGGTTTGGAACCTTCGGCAACATGCACTAAAACAGAGTTTTATCCACAATACCGAAACAGAGTTTTTGCAATCTGGGTTTCGCGAGGGTCATAGTTGCGCAACGGCTTTGGCTGAGGCTACTGACAATATTTTTCATTCCTTAGATAATAACGATGCTTCAATTCTTATTATGCTAGACTATACTAAAGCTTTTGACATGCTACATCTTCAGTTATTATTAGCCATCTTAAAATATATTGGATCTGCTACTTCAGCTTTAAATCTCGTACAATATTTTCTCTCAAATCTCGTCCAAAGAGTTTATCTGGAGGGTAGGTTGTCGGAGGCTACTAATGTTACGATAGGTGTGCCGCAAGTGAGCATTCTCGGCCCTGTGCTATATACTCCATAAACACCTTTAACTTTTATAAATATCTCCAACACTGTGACTACCGTATAGTGTAAGATCCGGTATTAGAAATATATACCCTCATCTGTTATTTGACGATGACAAAGATTATATGTTAGATAATATATAGATTAATAAATCCCAAATGGGTTGCCTAGCTAAATCGCGTGCCAATGCCGTTATACAGGGTGACAAATTCGCTACTCACTATTGTGATCTCGTAAACGGTAAAAGATACAGCAAAGTTTAAATTGGGGCAAAGTTGCGTAATTTAGTGCCCAGTATATTTTGACATTTTGAAGTTTGAGATATCTCGAGTACTTTTTCAAATTTCAGTTATAGCGTAATTGCAAATAAACAAAATTTCATTAACATTTTTATAATTTTAATAAATATGTTCAAAAATATAATCATTCATCTCTAAACAGGTCGAATCGATTAGCGCACCACTGGCTTTTCCTCATTGGTGCCGAGAAGCGAGAGACGACGCGCCAAGATTGTAGAGTGAATCTTTCCTAGAAAACAGGAAGATCCGTCGTCAAATTTACGACGCGATAGCACCGAGCATTAACAAGAGACTAGAAGGTCCACTCTCAGTCGGCACTTTTGATGTAGCGCTTACAAAGGCGAGACGCCAGACTTTAGACCAGACGGGGTGGAACGTGGCACGACGTCTGAGCGGTTAACCAGCATTGCATCAGGTTCCGCGACGGGGCAATGAGGGAAATGCTGGGGGCGGGGCTTAGAGTGAATCTTCTAGTCTATTGTTAATGTTCGGTGGCGATAGTATTTACGTTACTTTTTTCGTCGTCAAGTTTACAAAGCGATAGTATTTACGTTAGTTTTTTCGTTGTTAATTTTAATAAAATATTACCACTATTACCATAGTATAAAGGTATAAGATTTTATAATTATTGCATATTATTTTGTTGTATACTAAAAAAAAATTTTTTATGTTTTTTAGTTAGCATTTGTTAGAAATGGCATCGGTTAGTCGGAAAAAATATTTAAGATACTGAACTTGAACAGCTTTTATACGAAGACGACAATGGTGATTCATCTGTTAACGACCATGAAGATACAGGGAGTGAAAAGAATACGTCAAAAAACAGACAGTAAAAATTAGGATGAACTACTCGATGTTTTACAAGAAGGAGATATTGAAATGCTAAATAGTACAGTAGGTAAAGAAATGCGGGATGCCGAAGCGAAGGGATCACGGGCACAAAATTCCAATGATCTGCAGGAGGAGAACGCCAATTCCAACATTGAAAGCGATGACAATGAGCCACCACCAAGAATTTCTTTCAAGAACTAAAATGGACATAGATGGAGTTCTGTTTCAAGAAACCCTCGTAGAAAGAACATCATCAAGAAATATTGTTCATATTAGAGCTGATCCAACCAATAAATATAGAAACGCAGAAGGGGAAATTGATATTTTAAAATTATTTTTTGATGATGTAATAGTTGACACGATTGTTCGCTATAGAAATGAAATGAGAATTCTCAGAGCAAAATGCTATAAAAATCAGTAGATGGCAGCGATGTGAAAAACAACCAGTGTACAAATAATGGCGCTGATGGGCATACTCATATTTTCAGCTTCCATGAAAAATAACTACTTGAAAGTTCGTCAGATGTTTGGCCCAAACCTACCTGAAAATATTTACTGATCAGCCATGAGCGAAAAAAGCATTCAATTTCTTCTCAACTGCTTACGGTTTGAACATCGAAGAACTAGCAAAAAGCTCCTGACCTGTTTGCTGCCATAAGGACCATCTGGAATCAATTTATATTGAACTGTAACCAAATTTGCAAATCTAGTACATACTTATCAATAGACGAGCAGCTTTTAGGGTTCAGTGGCCGCGGCCCAATTTGTACATGCGGGATAAGCCAGCTAATATGGCATAAGGATACTAATTAGGGTTTTTGATTCCAGCTCTAAGTATATGATCGATGTTTCTGCTTATTTAGGCAGGAAAATAATAGCTAATGGAGATTCTCGTAGGTCCTACTATGTCAAGGAACTGACTAAAACGGTCCATGGATACAATAGGAACATCATTATGGATAAATGGTTTACATCCATGGATTTGGCCAAAACTATGCGCTGTGATCCTTTTAAATTAACAATCGTCGGTACAATACGAAAAACCGAAAGGGAAATTCTCGCAGAACTGTTAGACGTCAAAGGCCGCAGACCTTTAACTTCAAGGTTTTGTTTTTAACAAAATGTAACACTAGTGTCGTATTTCCCAAAACGAAACAAGAATGTTCCTTTTCTGTCTACATTCATCTATAAAACCTTCAATTTTAAGGGAGAGGTCGATACTTTTAATATGATATGTGCCCATATGAGTTGCAATAGGAAAACAAGACGTGGGC
>MU182861.1:92149-115635 GCA_016904865.1 Pissodes strobi
TCCAGTGTGCTTGTGGTACATTGCATTCCCATATTTACAGTAACATCCTTTAGTGGTCTTTGTAATTCATTTTGTAATAAATTAAAGTAGTGATCTTCTGTGAGGCGATTTTCCAAAGTGAAAGGGCCAATTAAATAACTATTGACCATGTCACTCCACACGCTTACAGAAAACTTATGTCGAAAATAACTTTCGACTGTTGCATGGGGCCTTGCGTCTGGCCATACATGACAGTTGTGAGTATTGCTAATGCCGCCACATATGAATGTTACGTCATCTGTAAAAAGTATGCACGATACATCACGATAATTTTTATTTAGCCACTGAAAAAATTCCATACGTTTAAGAAAATCTTCTGGTTTTAGGTATTGAACTCTCTATAGATGGCCTTACTCGTGGAGTGTATTTATTTCTCTTGCTTGGGAAATATCCTGTAGAGTAGTAGACTAACGGCTCATGACAGTTTTTTCAGCATGATCGTTTACCGTCGGCCATTCGAATTTTTGTCTTTCATTGATCGAGTATTAATGCGTGATGTCAAAATTGGAGCTCCCTTTTGTGCAGAAACAGTCGGAATGTTGATGCGAAAGTGTATTAAAAAGTTGCGATGTGACAAAAATGGATTGTAAATAAGGTTCGCAGGAAGTGCAATCCGACATGCTGAAATTATCTTTGCAGGTTGAATTTATTAAGTATGCGGCGCTGGTGATAAAAAAAACTACAAAATTCATTACTAATTTCTAATAAGTTAGTTAGGTAAGTATCATTAGATAAAATTGTGGTAGGGTTTGTTATTTTTTTTTTCCAAAACCTAGTGTTTACTATATGCCAGATAATTTTTGAGTTTTTTGCGGTATCTATTAGTTTTTGTTTCAAGAATTTGTGCTTTTCTACAGTTAGTCGTTCATGAAATATTTTTTTTGTCTGAGAGTAAAGTTGTTTAGATTCCTGAGTACCGAGAGTATTAGAAAGCCAAAATAAGTCCTTTAAATGCTCACTTTGCTTTATTAGATCCGAATTTAGCCATGCTTTATTTTTTTCGGTGTTTTTTATGTTTAATTTTTTAATACGTGTTTAGAACCTCTAAACAATAAAGAAAATTGTGCCAGAAAAAAACCATGATTCGTTTACGTCTTGAGAGTATATAATCGTAAATGGCTGAGGTCGGCCCTGGATAACTGATAGTTAAGCTGAAAAATATTAAGAGCGTCATAAAATATTTTAAAGTAATGTTTATTGGAGACTACAATTTCATTGTTAAGGCTGTTACTTTCCGAGATAATGATTTGTGCTTTATGGTCCGCTATGTTTGCCTCAAGATTATTGGCCTGAAAGTTGAGGAGGTTTGTGATAACATAATCTAAGGCGGAGGGAGTATGATTTGGGGAATCCCTAGTGGGTTCAAGTGGTAGAATAGACCGTATATTCAAACTTTCCAGCAAGTCGGGGAGAATGTTTTTTTCATGTGCTTCCTTTAAATAGTTTACATTTAGGTCACCGCATATTAAAATAAATTGATGTTGAGATGTAATATAACAAAGTGTTTCATTAAATGCAGTTATGACTCTGCTGAAACTTTTTTAGGGTATTATTATTGCACAAATGAGCTATACTTGTATTATTAAATTTAAATGAGATACCTATGCATTCTAAAATTAATTCTGTTGAGAATTTTAGTAAGTCCATGGTTTTGAAGTGTTCATTCTTGATGTAAATGGCAACCCCACCATGAGAGTGTTTTTCTCCGAGAAGTTGGCTGCTAATTGGTACCCTAGTATGGTAGTAACTTTTGCTTGCTCCTCCACCATCCAATGTTCCGACACACATAAAAATTGTGGATTTTCTTGTTGTAACAGAAGTTCCAATTGAGATATCTTGTTTGTAATGCCTTCTGTGTTAACGTGGATGGTTTTCCAAATGTGTGTTTGAGAGTTATCTCTTCCATCTCGGTTGATGATTAAAGCCTCGGCTGTTGCGGTTGAAGCTTCGGTTTTAGCTGTTTCCCTGATTGTTGTAACTGCTTGGATTTTCGGCAAGATGGCCGACAGTGAAAGATCAGATGAAGCGACGCCTAAGAAAAGTGAAAAGAAAACCATAATAACATGTCTACATTGTAAAAAACGTGTTGTAAACGTAGTTAAGTGTAAAAAGTGCCTTAGTTCGTTCCATCCTGCGTGTTTGGAGCAAGCAGCAGACCTGAAAAACGCTCAATGTTCTCACGAGGCCTTGAAGGTTAGAAAAACAAGTGTATATTCCACGTCAGAAGAACCAACAGAAAATGAATTATTGAAGATCCTCGTCAAGGAGTTACAAAGTAAGAACCATATTCTTGAGGAAAATGGCCAGCTTCTTCGAGAAAAAATAACAAATCTTCAGAAAAAAACTAGAAAAATATGAAAATGCAAGTAATAATAACATTCCAGAAGCGACATCTAGTGAAATCGTAATTAGCAATATTAGCATCGAAAGTCCAAAGACACTGGTGACACCTATCAAAGAAACAGTGAATCTGAAAAAGGCGGTTTTAAGACCCGAAAACGTAAAATCTAAAGACCCAAAACCTGCAGTGCGCAAAGATGACAAATCCATCGATCAAATTGTAATCGACGATCCGCCGCCCAGCCCTACCATTGACGGCGATAGTAGTGACAAATCGGATGACCATAACCATAAAAACGGTTGGACTGACGTTGTTCGTAAAAGGTCTGCAAATAATAACAAACCGAGGTTGAATAAACCAACAAGGCCTGAACCCATTCGAGGCACAAGAGAAAATGTTTCCTGTCTTAAAGTAGCCGCTAAAGTGTCCGTTTTGTTTGTATCGGGACTAGCGCCGGAGGCAACTCCTGATAATATTATGAATTTTCTCAAAGAAAACAACTTGGAAACTGGATCTCGTTGTGAAAAAATGACAACCAAAAAGCAAAGATATTTTAGCTCTTTTAGGCTCTCTGTACCACAGGGAGACGTTAATAAATATTTGGAAACCTCACTTTGGCCAAAAGGCACAATTATTAGCCCTTTTCGGAACCTACAGTACCAGAACAGGACATCAGTGGCTTAATTAAACAAGAAACAAACATTTTGCATATTAATGTACGGTCTTTAAGAAAGAAAATTGGCGAAATAGAAGCCTACATCGCTGACAAAAATATAGATATAATCTGCTTTACAGAACATTGGTTAACCGCTGAAGAAATAGAAACTGTCCAGATTCAGGGCTTTTCCCTGATAAGTTATTCAGCTAGACATAGAACAAATGGGGGAGGTGCAGCAATATTTGCAAGCGTCAACCTTTTGGCTAGTGATTTTGGGATGAGTAAAATTGACTGTGATTTTAACTTAGATTTAGATAACTGTTTTGAGTATTGTTGTATTTATGTAAGTTCATTAAATTTATATGTTTTTAATATTTATAGATCTCCTTCATGCTGTTTTGATACTTTCTTGGAATTGCTGGAGGGTTTATTAATGGCAAAGGCCACGTCTAAGCAAATAATTTTTACAGGCGATTTTAATGTGCACTTTAACACACTTGACACCAATTGTTTAAGATTATGTGACTTGTTTAGTAGCTTTGGTTTATGTCAAACAGTTTATGAACCGACAAGGGGTCAATACTGCCTTGATAACATGTTCGTTAATTCTGATGTTGAGGTAAATCATGTGAAAGTTGTTGATGTTGGGGTATCGGACCATAAGGGACAAATACTACAGTTTTTTTCTGATACAATAAAGGGATTTACGCAGAGTAATAAGATCTGTAGACCAATTACACAAAGGGGATTAAATGCATTTTATAACAAAATGGAGGAGGAGTCCTGGGACTTTATTGATTTGGGAATTCAAAGTGTTGAAAAAAAAATTGAAAATTTTATGAAAATTCTGGAGAGTGCCTATTTTTGTTGCTTTCCAGAAAAAATATATATAGTAAGATCAGACCAAGGTAATAATATTACATGGTTTAACCAGGAACTAAGGGAAATGAGAGAGCATTTAACTTTCTTAAAAGATATGAGTAATAGTAATTACATAAGTACACAAGTGTACAAAAATTATAGGTCCCTATATAAAAACAAAATAAAACAGGCAAAAATAAGTGCTAATGATAACCTAATTCTCAACTCCAATAACTCTGTGAAAACAATGTGGAATATAATAAATACGCAAAGAGGTAAGATAAAAAAAAACTCGGTTGAAACCAATTTATCTCCGGATGACTTTAATAATTTTTTCTCTAACATTGCTGAAAACAT
Source organism: Pissodes strobi (assembly GCA_016904865.1). NCBI lineage: Eukaryota > Metazoa > Arthropoda > Insecta > Coleoptera > Curculionidae > Pissodes > Pissodes strobi. The sequence continues at coordinate 96,406 of MU182861.1, forward strand.
AGTTGGGGACATCCCACTATCTAATACTGACCATAAAAACTATTTAGCAACAGTTAGTCCACCTTCTGAGGCATTTTGTTTTTCCGAAATGACATTTAATGAAGTACGCGTAATCATAGACAGCTTAAAAAATAAAGAAAGTCGTGATCTATTTGGTTTTAATTCAAAATTAATAAAAACAATTAAAAACGTTACTCTTATACCCCTAACAAAACTTATAAATATTTGCGTCAGAGAATAAAAATTTCCAAAGATTTTAAAAAAAGCTATCATAATTCCAGTGTTCAAGAATGGTGACCCTAACCTGCCTGGAAATTATAGGCCAATTTCATTGCTTCCGATTGTTTCAAAGATATTTGAAAAATGTATAGCACTGCAACTAGTGGCTTTCTTTGAAAAGAATGGTCTTTTTTCTTCCGGTCAGTTTGGATTTCGGCAGGGAAAGGATACAACTATGGCTGTTCTGGATCTGACATCACGCATTATAGAAGCATTTCATAATAAACAATATATGTCAGTAACTTTTTGCGACCTAAGTAAAGCATTCGATTGCGTAAACCACAACATCTTATTAGAAAAACTTAAATTTTCTAACTTTGATGCCAGTAGTATTGAACTAATAGGTTCCTATCTTGCAGACAGATGTCAGAGTGTGAGATGTGATGGTGTGGCGTCGGCGGAAAGAGTAGTAAATATAGGTGTCCCGCAGGGTTCAGTTCTTGGACCGGTATTGTTTTTAATCTACATCAATGACCTACCGGCAACTGATCCTAGAGCGGGTTACACTCTTTTTGCGGACGACACAACTCTGTCTTCTGCTGGCGACTCGTTGGAAGATGCTCTTGTGGGGTCCAGGGAATCTCTGGAATTATCGAGTGAATGGTTCCAGTCAAATAGGCTTCTTCTCAACGCGGATAAAACCAAGCAGATGGTATTCACTATGAGAAACTTGGGTGATAGTTCGGGTAATGATGTTTCGGAGGCAACATTTCTGGGGGTCACTCTTGACGCAAAACTACAATGGGGTAGTCATATTGGTCAGGTGGCTAAAAAGCTAACAAAGGCTGTATTTCTAGTAAGAGGACTCTCGAGTTGTGTTTCTCCAGCTATATTGAGAACAGCATATTTTGCATTATTTCAGTCCCATGTATCATATGCTATTTTGGCTTGGGGGCACTCTGCGGAAGTTTATAGACTGTTTGCCATCCAAAGGAGAGTAGTAAGAGTAATATCCAATCTCGGCTACAGAGAGGATTGTAGAGGGGCGTTTATTGATCTTCAAATTTTAACATTACCATCCCTCTATATTTTTCAGAATCTACTTTTTATAAAAAAGCAGATAATTTTAAATCACACACAGACGTACATAACTATAATACACGCAACAAAAATAATTTAGTACCCTTATGGTGGCGCTTAGGAAGGTGTCAGGATGGCCCGGGCTATTGGGCAATTAAATTTTTTAATGTTTTGCCGGACAGCATTGGGAACTTGTCTTATAAGCAATTCTACAGCAAAATGAAGGAGATCTTGACTCTTAATGCTTTTTAGTCATATACAGAATTTTTAACTTTTAAATTTTATTAATGTATTTTGACTTGTGTCTTCTTTGTATTAGATTTACCTATATATATTTTTGACGAGTGTAAACATTGTGGTGTGTTGACATGAATAAAGGAATTTTGAATTTTGAATTTTGAATTTTGAACTAGGAACGAAATGGCTGTATCTGCTGAAATTTTTTAATAACTATATGTTCAGGCCAATTTTGGGGCTGGCCTTCACTCTAAAAGCTTCGTATTCGCCCGACTTAACGGGTATATTTTCAATATAGAACTTTTCACTTTCGCCAAAATTATTTTTTAGATATTCCATTACTGTAGCATCTGACGCGTCGTTCGAGATCTGGGAGAAAATAATAGAGGTTTGAGGAGTTAGCTCAGCCGCTGTGAGAGTTTCGTCAGTTTTCTTTTGGCCTACGAGGCCAGTACTTTTTGAACTGTATGGGGTATTGGCTAGTTTTTCAGATTGGTTTTGTTTTCCAGTCATAGAGTTGCAACTAGAATTTTATTGAGTACCGGCGGGATTTACCCTGAGGCTGGTGGTAATTTTTCCTAGTTCGTTCCTAAGGCACAGTATTTCCGCTTGTTGCTCTTTAATTTTTCATATGCAAATTGCAGATCTTGTAGCTGTTTTTGATCGTTGCCTGTCGTGAGTGGAGTCGTGGCACTGGCACTGGTCTGAAGTTCCTCGTTGCATTTCTTAATGTCACAAACAGTCGTGGATAAAACATCCAATTTGGACACAAGAGCTTGCTCAGTTTCGAAAGAGGTCAGGAATCTGTTTGTGCTATCTAGTGTTTTTGAAAGCTTTTCATTTGATTTTTCGGTTTTAAGGATAAGGCCTTTAACATCTTCAAAGCCTTTATTTAGTAGCTGATTTAAAATAGACAATGTGTTCTTGTCTCCAATATCCGTAGTTTTGAGCTGAAGACACTCTTTATAGTTCTAGGCCACGCAAGGGGATCACTTCTTAACCGTAACCCCCTTGTGCTCAAAGGCTGTAAGAGTGGAACAGTTTACATACAGTAGTGTCTTGCAATTTTCACATTTTGCAAGAGAGTACGAGTCGCCTTCCTCTGCGTTGCACTTTTTACAAGTAGACATACTTTAATAAGCTATTCAGAAAATTGAGCACATAAAACCTATGGTCAGCGCCAGCACCCGATCGACCGGTTTATTTATTGTATGTTGTTGAACGAAATTGTGGGCATCAACACTGGTAAGAGAACATTCCAATGTTATTTTTTGTTACTGTATCCTTAAGGAGGGTCCACACGCAACGGTAAAACCTAGGCCAACCTTGAGGCGCTAGACCTCGAGGCGAACATAAAAAGAAGGGGGTCTCCACACACTGCGGAAAATGTGGCGGACAGCCTTGAGGCGTACCAATTTGTCCATGTTTTTGGACGTGATGGCATCCACAGACGATGCTCTTGCTGTTGTTGGTTTATTGTTAGCTGTGGAAAGTACCTGGTCATTTAAAAATTATAACAGTTGAAAATACCACAATTTTGGCTGGTATACTTCGTCTGCACCACTTCCTGTTCTCATCGATTCCATTATCTTTTTTAATTCTTTCCGAAAACTGCTACGCATATTATTATTTTTTTTATTTACACAATCTTTGTTTGCCAAAGGCTCCACTTCTTTAATTTTTTCCACTAATATTTCGTAAGCAGCTTCCCTTTTGAACCGGTCATGATAATCGTTTGATGTAGTTTGCCACACGTTTTGCTGATTAAGTTAAAAGTTTCAAGAACTATTTTTATAAGAGTCGACGTGTTGTAGTGATCATCGACTATTTACACATTTTCAGAATATTTTTGCATGTAATACTGCCGTTATTACCGATTTTTCGACGTTAAAACCACTGCGACCATTCACCCACGACGATGCCTCTTTATAAACTGGCAACTGAAAATAAATAAAGGACTGTCGTGCGTTTGTTACAGCTGTTGCTGGCATTCCTGCTCTAAATATGCCGGAATATAATATGTTATATGTATAATATTTCAAAACTAGTTACCTATATGTTGTGCAATCTTAAATTATTATATTCAATTATTTGATAGCATTTAAATTATTCTCCCGATTCGTCGACCCACGTAGATATCGTCGTTTTGCAATATTATCAGTTTACTGAAACTGATGGCCGACAGTAAATAATCAGTTAAAATTGTTTGTATTTTTTTACATCTGTTTAATTTGTTTAAAAGGTGTTTTAACCATCCGATTCGTCGGCCCATGTGCACATCGTCATTTTGCAACATTATTAATTGAATGAAACTGATGGCCGACGGTAAACAAACAGTCCAAATTGTATGCGTTTCTTTGAACTGTAAATTGCGTCGGCCGAATGTTTACAACCGTCGGCCAGTGATATAATCATTCATATTTCATCGAAATTTAATAACATTGTCAAACGGTCAACGGTAAACAATCATGCCATATTCATAAAAAAAATTGCAGTTTGAATTTATCACAAAAAATTTTTCTAACTGTGAAAACCGTCGGCCTTTGATATTTTTCGCTACCACTTAACATAAATAGACGATCGCCATGAACGCCCGACAGTAAACGATCATACCATAATAGTAATTTTTTTGCAATAACAAATGAATTTTTGGCCAATTTATAACCACGCGAAACGTCGGCAGATAATTGTCCGCTGGACTTTTCTGTCATTAACTATCGTCTAAAGCAGTCGGCCGACGGTAAACAATCATGACAAATCGCAACTTTTTAATACACTTTCGCATCAACATTTCGAATGTTTCTGCACGAAAGAGAGCTCCCATTTTGACATCACGCATTAATACTCGATCAATGAAAGACAACAATTCGAATGGCCGACGGTAAACGATCATGCCGAAAAAACTGTCATGAGCCGTTAGTCTATAGCAATTCTTGGTGAGCAGGTCGATACATTATTTTTAGTAGATCCAGGATATTTTCTACCACTTGAAAATCTTGTCGAGTAGCTCGTTCATATGTTATATTAACATTGGGAAGCTTTTCGGTCTCGCACATTCGTTGAAAACTCTGATTAATATATTTGTATGTAGATTCCTCTGATGTTGATGATATTTTCAGCAGCAAGTAAATAACCACCATATATGCATACTCTACATTTGAAGAAGTGTTTGGCATTTTGTAACGCTCTAATCACACAAACTCAAAAATAAACGTTAAACCACTGTCACAATACATCGATACATTATCAAAACAACAAAGTTTTCAAATATTTTTTAGCCTCGAACATATCATAATACTCTGATTACAAAGAACAAAATAATCGTTTCTATCACGCTATATCTTGAAAACAAAATCGGAAAGGGTATCCCATATTATGCGACCATTCCATTGATGACCACTTTGCTTTAATGATAAATATAATGTGGTTGTCGTGATTATTTTATAATTTATTACAATTTAAAATATAATCTTTAAAGGGACAAGGCATAATAGGTAATATTTTTAATTACTATTTTAAAATAATTGGCGTAATACAAGTTTCATATTATTATTTTTTTTTATTCAAAATGTTGGCTTCAGTGAAATCATGCTTTGCTTAACATTAAAAAGTTTATTGGTTATTTGTGAGGGTTATATAAGAAATATGTCTTATTTATGAATGTAATGCTTAACTATTTAAAGTTTATTGAATTTGCGCAGGCATGTGCTGGAATTGTAAAAATGAACAATTGCTTATCATACCTGTTTAATCATTTATTAATAGGTATCTTCTATGATATGGTCTCATACAATTTCTATTATATTATTAACGTCTATAACAACCTATCCCTATGATCTGAGAGACCCTTCTTATACTCAAAGTTACGTCCTTAGATGCACAAATACAATTTTATGTATTAGGTGTTGCTATTTACGTCTGATATAAACAAAACTATATATTTAATTTGATATAAAAGACAATTTATGTTATTTAATGATAATGATATAGTTTGATGATGACATAGTTTCAGTTAACATAAGTCCACTGGCAATTTATAGTCATATCATTTTTGCACATAGCTGTTATTATTACGTCAAGAGCAGATTGCTTTGTCTGCGTCAATAAAAGCTGAATTTGAGTAAATATTGGTTTTCTTTAGCAATGAAACGCAGTTAACATAAGTCCACTGGCAATTTATAGTCATATCATTTTTGCACATAGCTGTTCTCTGGAAAAACTGTAACCGTGACCATTTATTATTACGTCAAGAGCAGATTGCTTTGTCTGCGTCAATAAAAGCTGAATTTGAGTAAATATTGGTTTTCTTTAGCAATGAAACGCAATTTTCAGTTAAAATCAAATAATGGAAAATGGATTTCGCTCAGAATATGCTCGACGTTTATTTTAAGATACTTCTAATACAATATTTTATTAGTATATTATACCAGTGTGTCAACTTTCAATAGTGAAACTTGTTATTAACATAGTATGACTTAAACATTCATCGTGGTGATTAATATATTGTTTAGTGTCTTGTTTTAAAATAAAATGGGCAATACCTATGTTCTGGTTTATTTGAATTCTACAGGAAATAGAACAACAGGAATTTAAATATTCATACCTAAATTCAAATGAGATCGTCAGATCTACATTTGAATATAGCATATTGAACTATTCTACATAACATATAAGCGAAAGTTTTGCATTTTCAGTCTATTAATATATTTATGTCGGTAGCTTACAAACTAGAAACGAATATTTTTGTATGATGCCTAGTCATCCAAATTGTAAATCCAGTTGTAGCTTAAAGTGACCTTTTTTATTTAGGCACACACACAAAAGGAAAATCCTATACCACTCAACGAGCGTAGGGAGAAGATGGTGGACGTTGGACTTGAAGCGCTGTGTAGTTTTCGAGAAGACGTTACTAGGAAGTCCATTCCAGAGCGAGACTGTCCTCCAGATAAAGGAGTTCCGTAACAGCAGCGTCCTAAGTGTTCGCAACTGAATCTTATTTTGATGAGCAGCTTGTGTCTGACAGGTGTTTCTGTTTGGCACAACTCTGGGCGGAACCGTAAGTGTCAGCTCCTTCGAACACCTTGCATAGTTTCCAGACATGGTCTTATCTGGGCCTTATAGCGCAGTAAGAGCTGATGAGGTGTATACAACTTTTTTGCTCTATAGAGCGCCCCTAGCTTTTGTGCTGCTGCTTTCGAGATTTTGGTGACGTGATTACGCCAAGGCATGCTGTTTTCTATGTTAATGCCCAGCAAGCTTATGGGGGAGGCCATAGTCAGCGTTTGTTTTGTCATTGATAAGTCATCCTGCAGTGTTTGCTTTTTCTGAGAAGACAGCTGCTTGTCTTTGCTGCGTTAAACTGGACATGGGGACGAGCAGCGGTCGTTGGAGTCCGCGATATGAATGTGGATATAGGAGTGCTGTCGTCTGCAAAGCTGTAAACAGAACTGTTTGTCCTGTCTAAGAACTCGGTGAAATAAAGCAGGAACAGTGCGAGAGATAATATACACCCTTGAAGAACTCCGGCATTGATTTGAAATTTCTCCGAGAGATGTCCCTCAATACCAACTCGGATACTGCGATCTATTAAGAAACTGGAAATCCACAGAAGCAGTGCTGATAGTAGTTCCATGTACGGTCAATTTGCTTAACAATCCGTCAAGCCACACCCTATAAACTGTTTTAGATATATCGAGAGCCACTTCACTAGATTCGCCGTAGCTCTCTATGGCTTTGGTCCACAAGTAGGTCACGTAAGTCAGGAGATCTCCCGTTGATCTGTGCTTGCCGAAGACATACTGGCGATCGCTGATGATGCCTGCCGATTCGAGATATTTTTAAAGCTGTTCGTTGATCAGTTTCTCCATGACTTTGGACATGATGGGAACAAAGGCAATTAGACGGTGGTTATTTGGAATCGTTTTTTACCTTTCTTCGGGATTGGTTGTACCTGAGCGCATTTCCGGCCAAAAGGAAAGCATGCAGTTCTATATGACAGGAAAAAAGCCTGCATAATGGAGCTGACAGTTCAGCAGCACATTTCTTAAGCACTATTGCGGGAACGCCATCCGGTCCTGTCGTCTTGTTAGTGTCTACGCTTTCGAGTATTCGTTTCACTTCGCGTTGGCTAAATACCAGACTTGGCATTGAGAAATTCACTCTAGGATAGTTGGGGGAGTCTGTCCTTGAGGCTCTAGGGTAGAATTGGATGCAAGCATTTCGGCAATAATGTTCGCCTTTTCTTTGGCCGTTTTCGCTATTAAGCAATCATATTTGATCAGTGGTGAGATTGACGTATTTGAGAAACCCTGATTGACAGCTTTGACAACTGACCAAAAGGATCTTGATCCGTTAGGGCAGTTTAAAAGCTTGGTCTTGATCTGCTCGTTATATCCCTCCTTGCTCTCGCCAATGGTCCGCATACACTGGTTTCTAGTCCTGATAAATATATTTAAATTTTCGGCTGTCGGATCTCGTTGCCATTTGCGGTAGGCTGCATTTTTAGCATTGACCGCTCTTGAGCAGTTTTTCCCAAACCATTATTTACTACTTGAGATACGTTTCATAGAAGAGGTGATGAAAGCTTCCATACCAGCTAGGATAACTTCAGTTATCTCATCAGCAGAATCAGACGTGTTTTGATTCCTAAATCAGACATATTTCCAAGGAAAAGAAAAATAAAACTAACGAAGATCACGCCACTTTGCAGATTTGTAGTGCCAAAACTTTTGGGATACCTGTGGCTCCTGTGATTTGATAGCAAGTTCACAGGTTGTGGTCTGGTGGGCCCAATGGAGGTTGGACAGTTTCGGTGTAGAGGTCAGGATTATTTGTTAAGAATGGATCCAGGAGGCTAGAAAATTATTTTTAACGCTCAGGTATCCTGGTAGGTTCATCAACCAGCTGAGTCAGTTCGTTACTTATATCAAAAGTCTCGGCTTCTCGACCTTCATCGTCATTTTTATTGGAGTGTATCAACCAGTCGATGATATGTACGATGAAGACTTCTACTATGACAATTTCTCTCGTTGGATTGTTGATCTGCAGAAAATCAATTTGATTCGCTAGGTGGTCTATACCAGCAACAAATGAATTTGGTTGCTCGATCTGTGCTTAATTTGAGTCACATGACAACGAAGTCCTTAGGTCGAGTATTTCTTGTCGTTGACAACATAAATCTTCTCATTGGCAACATATATCGTCTCGTATAAAAGCAGCTAGCTAATCGAGAATTATGTCGAAATGGAGAGTGAAGGTCATATAAGTGAATATCCGATGTGCTTGATTTTACTTTTGCTTCTGATAGAGTTAAATTATTAGGCTTATTTAATCTTAGGTGCTGGTGGACCGAGTTAATACTGTTTGCCAAATGAAAGAACCTGTATGAAAAGAAGAAAAGAATGCGGGCATAAACTGTTCTCGCATATTTAGATGTTGCCACATTTTTTTTTCCCAATAATCCTAATTTATTTTCTGTCTAGTTTTCTATAGTGAATTTACATATTTAAAATTCCTACTTGAATACTTAATTTTGTTATTTTCCTTAATACTACTGCCTTCTATTATTTACTATTTTATTTACACAGGCAAATCCGGAATAAGTATACTGTTTATATTTTATTCACCTTCAAGCTATTCAAAAGACGCGACAACGGGCAACAGTGCGACGTTACTTCATTTTTAGCGGAGAGGCAGTTTCCTGATTGGTGGCATGATATATTAAATACACTTTGACCCTAGACAAACACCTAACTTTTTTTACATATTTTAAAATTTCAGCAGCGACTTGCTTCAGCCATTGGCGTGGAAATTGCCGAACTGTTTATATTATTTGGTTTGTAGGGTCTGGTGATATATAGGTTTTGTCGATTTTACAAATTCTCTTTTTTCACTAGAAAGGGGGTGTCCTATAGAGTAGTTTAAGCCAAAAAAATCGGAGGATCCGCTACATTTGAACCGAAAAAATGCCCCCAAAGTTCCAGTTTTGACACAAATTTTCAGCACCCCTTCACAAAAGCACTAGAAATATATACGAAACACATTTGAAAATCAATTTTCGGGTGAAAATATTAACTAGGAGACATTTGCGTCGAATGAGAGGCCTCCGTTTTGTTCCGGTCCTAATTTAAAGCGACTCATAGCTCCATTAAACAAAATTAAATTTTACTTGTAAATATCCATCCTCCTTTTTACTGTCAAATGTCGCAATAGCCCAAACAGAGGTTTTTAAGAAGGCAAACTGTTGCCAGACGATTACTGTAGTTTCGTTAGCTAAATTCATTAGAAAAATGGTGCGCTATAAGCACAGCTTATTCACTACCAGCTAGTCATCTTGCGGCGGCATCCTTTGATTTGGGAAAGTCAATAACCAAATTTTGCAAATTTAAGAAGAGGATCATGACTCAATATTGTTTTAAACGTCTGGGCATCTGAATAATACTTTTGACAGTTCGTTTAATTTAAAATATGCTTTTTATCGTCTAAAGCCGTTTAAAAGCGGTTTTAAAAGGCAAAATTGTATAAAAATCCAAAATATCCAGACTTTTTAGGGCGATAGCCGAGGCTTGGGACGAATTTGTCATGGATTTTGAAGCGAAAATTCATTTTAAATTCAACTCTGGAACTGAACCGCTCAGGGCACTTCCCGGTAGGCGCAGTGCCCGACACTCCAACTTTCCGATTTCGATAGATATTACTAGCTGGTAGTGAATAAGCTGTGCTATAAGTGTCTATACTCTTTTTTTATTTAGGTGAATGATTTTGTTTTATGGCAGTAACCCACACACTAAAGGGAGATCCTATGGTGCTCGACGAGCGGTGTGTGTGCGAAGATGTTGATTGACACGGTTCTTGAATAGTTAATTAGGGGGAAGCAGATGTCCTGGGAGCATATTCGGATGTAACAGGCAAGATGTCCATTCGGCTATGCCTAACATTTCTTCATATGTGACGTGCAAGGTAGCATTTAGTCGGATGTCGTGACTGTTACATAAAATCAACAAATAAGTCTTCAATTGTTTAAACACTTCATGCATGGACTTCCGCTCGCTTCGCTCGCTACGGGGGCTGAACAAACAGAAACTAACCAAAATTAACCCAAAATAAAAAAATAAAATAAAAATTTTGGGTTAAATTAGTTGGTTAGCTTTTGGTTAGTTTCTGTTTGTTGAGCCCCCGTAGCGAGCGGAGGTCCATGCATGAGTGTTTAAATAATTGAAAACTTATTTGTTGATTCTATGTAACAGTCACGACATCCGACTAAATGCTATCGTGCACGTCACATATGAAGAAATGTTCGGCATAGCCGAATGGACATCTTGCCTGTTACATCCGAATATGCGCCCTGGGAGTGAATTTCACAGTGATTCAGTGCGCCAGACAAAGGAGTCCTTGTAAAGCAATGTTCTAGGTGTTTCCAGTTGAACGATGAAACGGGGCGCTCTTGCCGTCTATCGTGGCTGTCTGGCAGGGAGGGGGGGGGATAAAGCGGGCCAAATCCTGGGAACATCTGCCGTAAAAGTACCTGTAAAACAGGGACTTATCGGCCACATGTTTGCGGTGTTTCCGACTATCCAGATTCCGGGTCCACTCCGCCGACTAGACGCACAACTCTCTTCTGAACGGAATCCAGCAGCTTTAGGGTGTGCTTTGGTGCGGCACCCCAGATGTGTGAACAATATTCCAAGCACGGTCTTATTTGCGCTTTGTAGAGCAAGATCAACTGCTACGGTGTATACAGTTTTTGTTGCGAAATAGCGTACCAAGCTTTTGGGAGGCTGATTTTGCGATGGTAGCAACGTGGTCATGCCAGGACATATTGCTGTTGACCAAGACCCCCAGTAGTCCGATTGTATGAAGTTGAAGGGATGGTCGATCCTGCCATAATGATATCATGGCCCGCCGTATAGGCCCTCTTGGTAAACGTGGCTGCTTGGCTGATTTTTCAATGTGCATTTGCATTCATTAATCGGAATAAAAGAGACACTCATTCAATTACACTATTCCTTTGTATGTATATATTGGTCAAATATCTCACTTTATACATGGCCCTCCGCTCGCTCCGGGGGCGCAACCAAACAGGCCTTACCCAAACTAACCCAAGACATGCCCAAATGAAGAAAAACAAACTAAAAAATATTTGCATTTTCGACTGACAAATTTTATTTTATTTTTTGATTTCCGGCATGCCTTGGGTTAGTTTTCTTTGATTGCGCCCCCGGAGCGACCGAAGCGAGCGGAGGGTCATGCATGAAGTTTAATATTAAATATACTTAAATAGTAAACAAACACTGTTATTCCCATAAGAAAATGTGCAACTTTTGGAAACACTGTGCCAGACCCCGGAGTCGGTTACTAAAATTTCATTATTTTCACACAATTTCAATATTTTCACGTTACACCTGGGAAAGTCGTAGTGAAAGTTTGCCCTTCTAGGGCAATTTAGGCTCAAAACGCGGATATTTTTTCGGCTCAAATGTGGCGGATCCTCCGATTTTTTGGCTTAAACTACTCTATAGGACACCCCTTTTTCTAGCGAAAAAAAATTGCAAAATCGACACAGGCTATATGTCGTCGTCGCCAGACCTTAATTTGATGATATCTTTGAAGATTTCTAACCATTCTTATATTTTTCTTGCATTTGGTGATTATTATACGCGGTTAACTAATTTCTATATTTTTGGATACCTCTCTGAACTCTATTCTAAATTAAAAATTTTATTTGAAAAAAATTCTGAACGTGCTATAAAGAGCATTTTGGAACATACTTGCTTTCAATATAGCCTAACTTTAAATACAAAAATTGAACGCTAAAGATTTTATATTCGGATTAGCTACGAAAAACCTTTTTTTCCAAGTTAAGCGACGTCATCGATGATGTAGATACAAAACCTTCGGGAAACGAACTCTACTTATTACCTACTACAACATATTTATGTAATACATACAACAAATATCATAGAACACTAGCCTTATTATAAAAATTAAATATTATTATTATATGACATATTTTGTATATAAGACTGTAATATAAAAAAAACTGTAATTATTTTTGACGTCTTAAACTAATCAATATTATCAATAATAATATGGTAAGAATAACCTTATGCGCCTATGAGAAGGCAAGATTTTTTTGCGTGTTAGTTCTCTGCCCCTCAGTCGTCGTTAAGGTTCACTCGCTTGGCGCACTATATTTGTGTTGATGCCTCTTATGTTGTAGAAGTCCAATCGCAGTCTATTTTCTGACTTGGAGACGTTGATTAAAAGGACCTAGAAAAGAGGCACAGGAAATTGCGAGGTGTTTCCCTGTAAATAAAACCCAAACAATTCAACAATCTATGAAAAGCAGTGAAATTGAATTTTGGAAAAATATATTAAGTTAGTTACAGGGTATGATAAAATCATGCAGACATTTTTAGTATCAATTAGAAACCCAAATTACATCTCAATTACACCGCGGCTTCCATCAGTTTAAACCCAGTCGTGAACACGAGAATTTGGAATAATGTGATTGATCTGACCTACAAAAGCTACTCAGTTTATGAAAGGATGGTAAAATAATGATATAAATATCCCAGTTTAAGTTACAAGTAATTTTAGTATTAATTAATGTGTTAGCGGTATAATATTCACAGTCACAATTTTTCCGAGCATGACATACCGCTAATAAAAACAAGCAGCCGCAGTTAATTATTTCGTAAATGTTAATTCTATAAAAGACATTGCCTTTTTACTATCAAGCATTGGATGATTAATATATTGATTACAAAGAAATTGTTGGTCATATATATGTTTATCAAATATTAAATGAGATAATAATAACAGTATTAATATAGATAAGTCAAAATCCTAAGAAAATTTGCATGTATTTATCTCATAGCAATAAAGAGTTTCATTTACTCCTTGAACGGCTAGCGTTACCATATAGTCACGACTACAAGTTGATTAAATGATACTATCTACTTTTGAGAATACACATTTTAAATCCGAGGGCGAGGATTCTTATTTTATGCGTATCTTTACTCGTACAGTATCGATTAACATTTTGCAGCGGCTTGTTGTGTGTTCATAGCGATCTTTAAAAACTACTGTTTTGGTGACCTGCGATTAGTAACTTTTCAACAACCGTGTTTACTTTTATTTGTTTATAATACGTACAAATTATCTGCAAAAGTGTACTTTATAAGGAGATCAATCATAATTTGTGGAAGCTTATATTTAAATAACTAGTTAGGTTAGGTCGTCTGTTACCATATGGTAATGCTAGCTATTTAGAAACGGTTTTCTGTGCATGGAGATCTTTAAATAGCTTATGCAAGTGACTTAGATGTTCAATAGATATTTGTAGAACCTCGGGATGCAAACATTTTGACCGATGAGGATTCAGGTGACGAAGAAGAGGGGGGTTTAGTCGATAATCTAAACTAGCGGATAAATTCGGCTTACGAGGCTTGTTTTCTTTTTCACTTCACGCATTGCTGTCGCAACGAAACAAAACTAACCCAATTCTTACCCAAACTAACCCAAATTTAAAAATGAAACAAATATAATCTTTAAAAAAATGCCTTCCTACCGACGGGAATCGAACCCGCGGCACCTACATAAAAAATGCAGTGTCGTACCGCTACACCACGAGGGCTCTTAAAAGCACATCGCTGAATTAATAAAAACAAAGTGAAATAAACTTTTGAACCTCTAAATAGAGAAGAAAATATTAGCTCCCCAGATATCTGACGACGATGATGACCTACCACTAATAAATTTCACAAAACAAAACGAAAACAGTGAAGCCACAGAGAAAAGCGACGAAGAATCTAATCAAGAAAAGTTATATTTCTCACCCGAAATGCTAAAGCGATTGCCGATAATATCGATTCAGCAAAGGAAATCGAGACCAGCACAAATAGCAGTTGAGCTCACACCAAAAAAAAACAAAAAAAAATTGTGATATATGCTTGTAAACTTAGATTTTAAGAACAAAACAAATAATTCTCAATATTTATCTTTTTGATTTTAAAATAATAAAAATTTAGAAATAGAAACGTATTGAAGTTTCCATTCACGTTTTTTACTAAATAGCATGGTACGATTCAGGATATGGGAGAGAACGATTTAGGAGACTAGTTTCCTGAATCGCATCGTTTGCATTTTTTTCTAATTTATAAAAAATACTTCCGATCAACTTCTTTATTTGGGACTTAGAAATTTATTGTAGAGGATCGTATTTTATAGACTTTTTTTTAACTTTTTGCAGAAAATGGCTAAATTATTTGAAGTTTTGCAAAAGTGATACGATATAGGAAACCTTCGCCCTAACTACTCAATTGAAGAGGTATTCTATACAATGAAGTGGGTTGCGAAGAGGCACTACTCGATTGTAATTACTAATAAATTTACAGCATATTTCAAATTCGCCCTGCTTATTTAGAACACAGCCTCTATTATTTTGGGTTAATGGTTCATGCAAATTATGCCCAAATATTATTAAAATGTATTTTATTTTATATATTATTATTAATTAATAACTATCTGGAAAATAACAGTAGTAATATTTAAATTATTTTTAGCGAATCTACTATATCTTATGTGTATTCGGTTGTACCAATTTAAATAAAAAAACTTATAAATTGTGTTAAAGGTTTTTTATGAAAACTTTAAACATAAAGTAGGAGTTTCCACGGATGGAACTAGGTCATAAATATGGCAAAATCTGCATAAAAATTCTAATTATTGATCTTTCATGTCAATGGCGTTTACAAATAAGTATGCCAAAATTGGAGGAAAAGTTAAATACTAAAAAATAAAATAGCTACGATATTGTTATTATAAAGGGCTAGAAATATTTATTTAAAACAAATACGAAACACATATTTAAATACGACCCAAATAAATAACAAAAATATGCAAGCAAATGTTAAATTGTGGGCCATTTTTAATGGAAATATCATGATGAAACTAGCTCGATATCTTCAGTTGTTTTTACCCATTTTATTATTATTTTTTTAAAGTAGATGGCTAGTTGGATAACTACAATAACAAAAAAAGCGTGTGCACTATGTGCGCATATCAGAAGTGAAACTTCTTAAACTTAAACGCCCTAGCCTCGGATTTGGTTAAAGAGTGTTTTTTTTTAAATATACCACTCAATTTAAAGTTTCGCTTATGTAATAGAGCAAATCCCATATTTTTATCTTGTAAACTAACAAAGATATCCCAATAACAATATTCTCATATTTTTCTTCCGATAGGCCGGCCGTGTCGCTCTTCGTCTGTCGCTCGCCGTGTTCGCGACCTTCAAATTTTACTCCCGGCGCGCGTTAACACGTTCGCTGCCGGTGACCACCCGTTTGGGTCATCCCTACTATCAACAAGGGCCGATGGCCCTACTTATGGGTCATGAGCATAAGCGAGCTTACCAGGGTAGTAATCTGCTGGCGTTTCAAGGGGAATCTTGTGCTGTTGGCGGCAGTTTTAATATAGTCTAACGCGTGTTTTTGCTTGGCCGGTTTTGGAAAATTATTTTTCCTCAAGGAATTATGGATAGTAAAGCTCCCAGACCATCAAAGCCTAAAAGGCATCGAACGGTTAGTGGGGGTCGCTACCAATTTGAAGCCGGCAGCGAACGTGTTAAGAAGTTTCGCTTCAAAAGTAGTAAAATGGCTAAGGGAATAGCTATCAAAATAGTTTCATCATGAAAATTCCGCATTAAAGATGGGACTAATAACTAAGCTAAATAATGTCCTAAGTCAGTTTTTCCTTTTATTTTATCAACCCTACGTTAGTCACCTGGGTGGCACAAGTCCCCCACTCTCCTATTTATCTTCAGAGTTCTCTACAGCTTCCATTTAGCACGCCACGACACCGCCTCTAATAGCTTTCTAGCAGCATATCAGTAAGAATTTGACGATATTCGCATTAAATTAGCGTTCCTAGTTTTGTCGGATTTACGGTAATATTTTCTTTAGGTGACAAGTATCCACCACGTGAGTAAGCGGATCAGAGATTTTGTAGAGGTAAATCTGTTTATTTTTCTTCCATCAATATTAACATTGATAATGTTTTTATTTTCCTATTATGAGGTATCAAATCACGAAAAAGTGCATGCTACATTTGGCACATCACGTAATATACGTGAGAGATCGTGTTAGTCTGTTTCTGAGGACGGAATCGGTTCAAATAACAAAAATAAATTAAAGCTAACTGAAACTAACCGAAAGTTGATTGAACGACTAACCCAAACTAACTAAAAGTAACCAAAAACACGAAAAAGGTTAAAATGAATCGGAACAAATTAAAAAAATAAAAGTAAGTTAAAACTAACTCAAAGTAACCGAAATTTGGCGAATAACAACAGAATTAAAATTGGTTATGACCTATCGGATCCGGTTCAAATTACTAAAATAAATTGGAACTAACTGAACCTAACCGAAAGTTGATTCAACGACTAACCGAAAGTAACCAAAAGCTCCAAAAAAGACTAAAACGTATCGGAACAGATTAAAAATATTAAAGTAAGTTAAAACTAACCAAAACGAACCGAATTTTGGCGACTAACCAAAACTACCCAAAAACATTAAATTCGATTATAACGTATCGGCGCCGATTGAAATGACTAAAATTAAAACTAACTGAATATAGATTGAACGACTACCCACGACGACTATCTAACCCAACCTAACCCAATCTAATCTAAACTAACCAAAAGCACCAAATATGGCTAAAACGCTAAAACGTATCGAAACAGATTAAAAATATTATAGTAAGTTAAAAATAACCCAAATTAACCGAATTTTGGCGACTAACCAAAATTAACCAAAAACAATAAAATTAGTTATAACATATCGGAAAGTTGATTGAATGACTAACCAAAACTAATCAAAAGCACCAAAACGGGCTAAAATGTATCGAAATAGGTTACACAAATTAAAGTAAGTTAAAACTAACCAAAACGAATCGAATTTTGGCGACTAACGAAAACTAACCAGAAACATTATATTTGACTATAACGTATCGGAGCCGATTCAGATGAATACTTTGGTTCCTTGACAGTGAGTTTCCAAGGTCGCATCACGACCCGGAAAATTTTAGTGAACGTCACAACACGGTTTATGTATAACTTATTACAACGTATCAGAACCCGCTCAAATAAGTAAAATAAATTAAGACTAAGTGAAAATAACCGAAAGTTGATTGGACGACTAACCAAAACTAACCAAATCTATTAAAATTGATTTGAACCTATCGGAACGTATTGGAACCAGTTTAAATGACTAAACTAATCCAAACTAAGTTGAGACTAAGTGAAACTAACCGAAAGTTGATTAGACGACTAACCAAAACTAACCAAATCTATTAAAACTCATAACGTATCGGAACCGGCTCAAGTAGTAAAATAACTTGAGACTAAATGAAACTAACCGGAAGTTGATTAGACAACTAACCAAATTTATTAAACATGATTATAACGTATCGGAACCGACTCAAATGACTAAAATAGGTTGAGACTAAGTGCAAATAACCACAGATCTAGGAAGGGGAAACTAACCGCAAGTTGATTAGACGACTAACTAAAATTAACCAAATCTACTAAAATTGATTATAACGTATCAGAACTAGCTCAAATAAGTGAAATAACATGAGACCAAGTGAAACTAATCAATAGTTGATTAGACGACTAACCCAAACTAAACTAGTCTAACAAATTAATTATATCGTATCGAAACCGACTAAAATGACTAAAATAAGTAGAGACTAAGTAAAACTAACCGGAAGTTGATTAGACGACTAACCAAAACTAACCAAATCTATTAAACTTAATTATAACGTGTCGGAACCCACTCAAATAAATAAAGTAAGTTGAGACTAAGTGAAACTAACCGAAATTTGATTAGACGACTAACCAGAACTAACCAGATCTATTAAAATTGATTATAACGTATCGTAACCAACTCAAACAACTAAAATAAGTTGAGACAAAGTGAAACTAACCGAAAGTTGATTAGACGACTAACCAAAACTTACCAAATCTATTAAAACTGATTATAACGTATCGAAGCCGGCTCAAATAAGTAAAATAAGTTGAGACTAAGTGAAACTACCTGGAAGTTGATTCGACGATTATTCAATACTAACTAAATTTATTAAAATTGATTATAACGTATCGCCACTGACTCAAATGACTAAATTAAGTTGAGACTAAGTGAAACTGCCCGAAAGTTGATTCGACGCTTAACCAAGACTAACCAAATCTATTAAAATTGATTAAAACGTATCCTAACCGGTTCAAATGACTAAAATAAGTTGATATTAAGTGAATCTAACCAAAAGTTGATTAGCCGACTAACCAAAACTAACCAAATCTATTAAAATTGGTTATAACGTATCGGAACCAGCTCTAATAAGTAAAATAAGTTGAGACTAAGTGAAACTAACTGAAAGTTTATTCGACGATTAACCAAGAATAGCCAAATGTATTAAAATTGGTTATAACATATCGTAACCGGTTCAAATGACTAAAATAACTTGATATTAAGTGAAACTAACCGAAATTTGTATATTTAAAATTAATTATAACGCGTCGGAACCGGTTCAGATGACTAAAATAAGTTGAGACTAAGTGAAACTAGCCGAAAGGTGATTGGGCGATTAACCAAATCTAAACAAATATATTAAAATTTATTATAGTGTATCGGAACC
>MU182861.1:115645-142039 GCA_016904865.1 Pissodes strobi
ACAAAAAATGACAAACGCTTAACATTGTTGCCATTCAGAGCCGGAATATACATTTCTCTTTCCCACCCCCTTAGTAACTTTCAATATCATTGTAAACAATAGCAAATTGCCTTTCCAGAGGTTTTATGATTATATCATGGGATCTCTAGTTTTTCTAGGTCTGTGATTTATACCAACTAACCCAACTATCTACTTAATCAAGCGAAACCAAAAAGAGCTAATCCTGGGAACTCTTTTAGTTACTCTCGATGAACCACCACAACGAAGTACATGGAATTCAATTTCAAATTTATCTTATTCTTCTAACTCCGAATCTTCGTCAGTTATAATGAATTGGCCACAAAATGTTACTCTCAAATTACTAAAGTAAAATTTTTGGAAATTTCCATTTATTTTTATCTCGGAAAAAGACAAGCTTTGATAAGACCCCAATCAATTCTTAGCTTAAGTTTATAAAAACCCGGCTCATCACTAAGCCCAAAAGTTGACTTCTCTCTATATTCGGTATATAATGTATATCATGATCGGCGAATGTTATATTTCATGTGCCTACCCTGCCCTTGGATACATTTAGGATTAATAGAGAGGTCAAAAGCAGAGCCACAATTCAAACTATACTACTTCTTTTCTTGAGACAAAACCATTTTTTATTACAACAAACTTGACTTTTTGTTCCAATAATATTCATAATTAATTAATAACAGGGAAAGATTAAACTAAACTGATGGAATTCGACGATTTCCAACATTAACTCTTTTTTTCTGCTATTGACGCCTACAGGCGTCCAACATGTTCTGTGCTCTCAGGGCTACGGACGGACGCCTTTTGATTAGCTTCCAGGCATTTCGCATCCAGAATTCCTCCACCAAAAAGCGAAAGGCTGGACACAAGAAGCGTGTTGTATGCGTAAAAACAGAACAAGCTTTATGTGTCGCAAGTTTGACGTTCCATTGTGTGTTATTCCTTGTTTTGAAACATTTCGTACCATAAAACCTTTTGATTTTTTTTTCTATGTATATTTATATAGTAGGCAGTTTTCATCTCTGAATTATTATAATAACCGTTTCTTGAACCCTGTTACTAATATTATTATACTTCTCTGTATTATTATTAATTTTTTGTAAATTTGATTTCTGTTCGTAAAAATAATAAAAGTGAGAACTATATTTCATTGTTCTGCTTTTTATTTTTCATATTTTATTTATTATAAATATATTATTAATTTATTTTTTGCTCATACAAACAACGTACTATGTTTGAGCATGTTTTTTTTGTCAAATAATAAACATTTTATTTATTATTGCACTCTTTTATTATTTTAATTTTTCTGCTTTGTTATTATTTTTAATTTTTTATATTTTATTTATTACAAAATAATATATATTTTGTTTATTAAACTCTTTTAAAGCAGCCTTTATTCATTATTAAAATGTTACTTAAAATCTTATATCAAAAATAATAATTAAAAAAAAATAAAATGAAATAAAAATTGCCGCCAGCACAACTAAAGTTACTCGGAGAGATAGTTTAGCGGCGAAAGGAGTAATATCTTTCATATTATTAGGTCTCAGAAAATACAATCGTACCAAACAAGCCGTTGTTTTTTCCTAAAATCGTTAAATTGCACAACTATTTTATTCCTGACGCTTCTTCTATTATGACAATCGGCCTTTACGATGCAAAATATGAAGGCTAATATAATCAGTAAAACTAAATCATCATGTTAGACTACTATGAGTACAAATGAATGAATAATGAAAACAGTTTCATCATGGGAATTTCATTTTAAAAATCGGGCTTTACGTAATGTCAAAATAATAGCTAGATAATGTTCCTAAGTAATTTTTTCTTCTAATTTTAGTGGTTAAACAAGTTTTTGCTTTGAAAGATATCCGAAAATCGAATAAAAATTAATTTAGAAGCATTATTTCTTCTTTTGTTGATTATACACGTGACTAAATCCTTATAGTTTAAGCTTTCTATCGGGTTTTATAAATATTTTCACTCGGTACAAAATGATTTAGTGATTTAGTGCATTTATAGCTCCGCCCTGACTTGCAATAACATAGATAATATTCCATAGAAAATAATTATTCCATTATTTTATTTCCTCGATAAATATGATAGACAGCCAAGAACATTAAACATTGATCACTTTAGCGTCGAATTTTTGTCATAATTAAAAAAAATTAAATACTTATATGTGTCAAGTTTACAATAGTTAAGTATGTTTTCTTAATCACCTAACAGGTAAGAAGATTTTATTCTAGTTCAAATCCAAATATTTTAATAGGATATTAAAGCACTCGGAAAACTGTACAATTTTCCATAACTCATACGCCGTTTTAAAATGTTGATGGTGTACAACATGCATTTTAATATATTATCTTGAACTTAACCAACTTAACATAATGGGTACTTGAGATATTTTTTGCTTAAATACTAAGTTGGGGTTTGGAACTTTCGACAACATGCACTACCACACAGTTTTATCCGCATTTCGAAACAAAAGCTTTCCACTTGACGTGCCGTGCGTTTCGCTCAATGGCGTAACTACAATGGTGCGTGACATTGGTGCGATGGCACCAGGGCCCGCGCCATTTAGTCCGGATATTAAATAATGCAACCGAAATAAATTCCATCATTTAAAATTAAACGTATTTACTTTATTAAAATTATTATTATGATGAACTCTCAATTTAAATGTCTACGCCTATGGACTGTCTTTGCTTTCGCACAGACGGGCATCACTACATTTAGTAGTGGGAGACGAGTCTTGTGCACGGCGAGGATTTTGCCGGGAAAAAGCTTTGTTGATGTTGGAAGAAAGTGTTGGGATTTTTATGAATGAGTTGTCGGGTCTCTTTAGGTTAAATGTCTTTGGTAATTACCCTCTCCACCCATGAATAGCACCTTAACGTAAAACTTCAATAATGCTTGGTAAAATCCGCTTCGTCCGGTCGTGGAAGGCGAGCTTCTTTAACGATTTTAACGTCTTTTAAGTAAAAATTGGGCGCGGCACTCTCAAAAATTTAGCAAAACGGGCGTCGAGTGCAAAAACTCTGTTTCGGTATTATCAATAAAACTGTGTCGCAGCAAATGTAAATAAATACACGTTTTTTTCGATGTACTAATCTTTTTCCGAAAATACAAGGGAAGAAATTTGATGCCTTGACAGTATAACCATATTTAATAACAATATGAAGATATAGTGGAATTAATTACAATGCGGAATATTACATTTGGATTTCCTTATTTATTTAATTAACTAGCGCTTTTATATTATCGAAAGTTAATATCCTATTATTATAATATCTTTGATTACATTTGGTTTCATATTTCTCAAACAGAAAGATACTCTTGGCTCAAATGGAATTTGTTTTACTGCTATGCAAATATAATATCAAAATTTAATATCACTGATATCAATAAAGAACAATTTTGTACAGCTAAGTTGTATCCATTTCAAAAACTCTGGCTTCGTCGTTTCATATTTTAAATCTCTTTAATACATGTATCCAGAAAAGGAATTTTAAAACATATTTGTGTTTTCATTACAAACGAATTCAGTTTTTAACCTGCAATAATCTTAAGCTGCCTTTTTAATGATTACCTATTGTGTCACATCGTTTATACACCCTTCGCTTTTGCATATTTAAAACAATTGCGACTAAACCAATATTTTCTATTTTTCGGCTACATTGACCAAACAAAAATAGTTATACGCCATCTTCTCTTAAGGACGGATCAACTTACATAAATTAAACTCTTTACACATTATTGGTGACATCAATCCAAGGTGCTATGTAAATTTGGCTAGAGCTTCTTGAAATTTTAAAGCAATCAAAAATGAAAACTGACGGAAACATCCCCATGTAGCTCCAATGTCGTCATCTAATTCTATTAAAAACAAAGCAAAAGTGTGATTGATAAAGTAGTTTATTTAATGAGTCCAATGTGCCGTTTTAAGAATACCTTAGTTTTTGCTATTATGTAGTGACGTATTTAAGAGGAGGTCTGATGGTTAATTTAATAAAGAAAAGCTAAATTTTATATTTATATTAATTCTAGTGGACAGATGAAGAAAGAATTTTACTATAGTTGAATTTTATACATTTTTAAATTTCGTATATTTAAAATTAGCTTAAATTTGGTTCATATTAGGCGCATTTGATATCTGATTTCGTCGACACGTAATGTTTTCGATTATTTAATCAAATTCAACATTATTTCGCCATCTATTAGTTATACTGTTACTTGCAGTAGTTTTCTAGCATGATGCCTGCTTTAATATTCTCGTCTCGGGACAATATTTCATACCGCAACCGTGGTATGTAGTGTTGTCAAGGTGATCCAAAATATCGGTACTAATTGGTTAACTACTTGTACCAAGTGACATTTTTCACACCCATTTCGGTGTAAAAATGTCACTTTAACGCACTAGTGTGAAAAGTGATTTACTTTTCGCACTAGTGTGAAAAATAATTTACTTTTCGCATTAGTGTGAAAAGTAATTCTGAAAAGATTTACATATTTCGAAAAGTCTTTTTTGAGTAATTAAAAAATGACAAAAACTGAATATAAATAATTTTATTAGAACTTTACAAACACAATAATATAACATATTATGATATATAAGATATCATGGCTTAAAAAAGTTTACCACGCAATTTGTACAGTTAGTTAAATAATTAATCTCCGACGGAAATTGTTGGTAGGACACTGAACTTCCGATCGAAGTATTCATAGTCAAAACATCTTCATTGGGCTGTGTACAGGTAACCTCTTTTTCTCCTAGTACCTTCAAGGCTGTTTTTCGTTTATTCTCCACGGAGATTTCCACATATCCCTCGACTACAGTGGCCGACTTCCAACCCCCATGACGTTTCGAGAGTCAAAATATCTGCTCCTGAGTCTGCTAAGAGCGAAGCAGATGATCGCCGAAAACAATGTCCTGTATAGCTAGACGGGTCAGGCAATCCAAGGACAGTAGCTATGTTTTTCGGCATAGCTCCAAAAGTATTTATGCCTATGGGCAGTTTTATGGGCACGCCTATTCTATATTGGAAAAAGAATCGATTTTTGGTAATGCCTACCGGACGCAGACGCTCATACTTTCGAACAATCTCCACTAAATTAATTTCTTCATTTGAACCACCACTAAAAACAAATTCTCGACAGGTTTTCGTTTTAGTATCAGGTATTTTAATTAAGTAAATGTCACCTTTGTCTGTGACGTCTTCAATAGTCATCCGACACAGCTCGTCTCTCCTATACCCTCCTACGATTTCAATGATTAGTGTGACTTTCATAAGCAAAAAATCGTTGGCATTTTCTTTGCAAAAAACTTTAGATTTCTTCGCCTTATAACCTTCCGATTTTCTTTTCAAAAAAGATATTAAATTATTGTACCTGCTTATATCAATGTGTTTCTCTTTCGATAGCATTGTCCTTAACATGGAATAATGACTCCAAGGGGATGAAGACTTTTGTTGTGTGGACTTCTGCGAAAATACGCTAGTAAGACAGTCTCGGTGAGATTCTTTATTTTATTTCCACTACACCACTTTTCGAAACGTTTAGATGCATTTTCATATTGGAGCCTTGACCGGGCCGGTAGAAGCGAATTCATGGCTATTCTCGCAGATTCTTCTACGTCTGATGAAGCCAAATCACTATTTTCTATGTCTGAAGAGTCCATTCTCTCCATTAGGTTCTTGGAAATAACTTTTTGAGGCAGAATTTTTCGAATTACATACGGTTTGTCAACTTTACTGACATAAAAAAAAACAATTTGAAATAAATAACATAGGATCACCATGATGATCTAATTGTTATGATAATCAAAACAACAAATTCAGATAAATATACAGAAGTAATTTTAAAAAAGCCAATGTTCATTATGCTCGTAGAAAAAATGTTGTAAGACATACGTGTGAAAAGTACGTTTAAGGCACTCGAATGAATTGCGGAACGAGCGAAGCGAGTACTTTTCACACTTATATCATAAGTAGCTATTATCTAATTCTCCTCGATTATCCTTCGTATAGATGTTAGTGAGTTGGGGTAGGATCATCTGTTGTTTCTTTCCTAATTTGGTCTCGAGAAACGTATTTAAATGTGCAAAATTTCACTATACACAGTGCTAGTTTAGTACAATTAGGTTTAATACGCTTTTGAAGTATTTTAGAAGCAAAGCAACCCTAGGTGGAGGGGAATCGGCCGTGTCCCTTTTTTAAGTCATTTTGTAGGTGTGATTGATAGCTGCATATCTGTAATTTTACAATCCATTTTTATTGGATTTTGAGTTAAATAAGGAACAATTTTATTTATTTCGAAAACTCTCGCTCTCTGGTTTAATATTTTAAATCTCTTAAATACATGTATCTAGAAAAAGTACTTACATCACAAGGCATTTGCTAGTAGTCTTTGTGCTTTGGTTACAAATGAATTTGGTTTTTAACCTACAGTAATATGAAGCTGCAATTTTAATGCTTACCTACTGTGTCACTTCGTTTATATATATTTTGATGCAGCCCCAAAGACGTCGTCTAATTCTGTTAAAAAGAAAGCAAAAGTGTGATACAGCAGTTTATTATCTGAGTCAAATGTGTCGTTTTAAGAATGCTTTAGTTTTTGCTATTGTGCAGTAACGTATATAAGGGGGGGTCTGACGGATGTGAACACATTTAATAAAGAGATAGATAGATGAAGAAATAATTTTACTATCTCCGTGTTATCGCTGAATTTTATACATCTACTGGAACATTTTAAACTTCGTATATTTAAAATTGGCTTAAATTTGGTTTATATTAGGCACATTTGATATGAGTTTTCGTCGCCAAGTAATATTTACGAATATTTAATTAAATTTCGACATTACTGCTCCATCTATCAGCTATACTGTTAAATGCAGTAAATATGTAGCATGATGCCTGCTTTAATATTCTCTGCTCGAGAAAGTAGTTCATACCGCATCCGTGGTATAGTGTTGTCACGGTTATCAAAACAAAAAAACGTCGGTATT
Source organism: Pissodes strobi (assembly GCA_016904865.1). NCBI lineage: Eukaryota > Metazoa > Arthropoda > Insecta > Coleoptera > Curculionidae > Pissodes > Pissodes strobi. The sequence continues at coordinate 122,673 of MU182861.1, forward strand.
AATTGGTTAACTACTTGTACTAGGATTATTGTTACAGTTTATTAATTTTTTTAATTATCCTAGATTATGGTTAGTATCGATGTTAGCCAGTTGGGGTAGGATCATCTTTTCTTATTTGATCTCGAGATACGTATTTAAATGTGTAAAATTTCACTCTATACAGTGCTAGGTAAGAAGTACTAAGTTTAAAATGCTCTTGAAATCTTTTAGTATCAAAGCAACACTGGGTGGAGGGGGAAACGTCCACGTCACTTCGTACATTTGGAAGTTGTATTTGATCCTTGCATATTTGTAATTTGACAGGCCACCTTTATGGGTCTTTGGGCTAAAACCACCTAAATAGGTCCTTGCATAGCTTATCTTTGGCTATCTGTGTGCATTTTTGCAAACCTGATTTTCCTCATCGGATGATTTTTACCTACTAGACTGGAGACATGCACATGGAATAGAGGTTCCACACACTCTTAAAACCCTCTTTAGTAGCCTAGTATCTTGAATTGAGGGTTGTTTCTTCCTTCGTTCCTTCCTCCTTACTTACTTACTTTACTTGTTCGTCTCGCTAGCCATAGATCGTACAAGGAACAGATTGCAGGGCAGTCAGTGCATGCGAGGAGATGGTCCATAGTTTGTACCGCACCACATTCGCACTTGTCGTCAGTTTCTGGTATGAGGTTCCACTTAATTAGGTTGGTTTTTACTGGGGCGACCCCAGTTCTAATACGGCTTAGCATTTTCCACGTTTTCCATTTACATGCAGTACCATTTGGCGCATCTTCTGACAAAGGATAGCTGGTGGGCGGCTCATCCAAAACGTTGTCGATGAATCGGTGTCTGGATTTCAGTCTGTGAGATCCACTAGAAAATCCAAACAGGGGATGGCGAACGTCGAAGGTTTTCTTAAACTTCTCACCGAATTCGTGTGCTTCCCTACGTAATTCTAGCCTACTAAAACCCGCTGCTCCATAGAGCTTTTCCACAGGCGTAAGTTTCATACAGCCTGTTACCAGTCTGCACGTTTCGATGAGGCTTATATCCACTTTCTTAGCATGCGCCGATCTTGACCATACAGGAAATGTGTATTCTGCGGTCGAGAAGCAGAGTGCTTGGGCAGTAGTCCTAAGAACGGTAGGCTTTGCACCCCATTTGCTGTTTGAGAGCTTTCTTAAAACGTTGCTTCTTGCAGATACTTTTTGGCGGGTTTTGTCGGTATGGTGTTTCTATGTCAGCGATCTATCTAGAGTAACCCCTAGGTATGTGGGCTTGTCGGTATGTTCGAGGATGGTATCGTTCCAAATGACGTGCAGCTTTCTGTGAGCCAGGCGTGTATGGAGGTGAAATGCGCTAACCTGAGTTTTTGATGAGTTCGGCTTAAGTGAGTTTTCTTTGTAGTATTCAGACATAGTCTTTAAAGTGTTTTCCAGTTTTTCCTCTACCTGCGAAAACGTTTTTTCTTGCGCTGTAATTGCCAGGTCGTGTGCATAGAGAAAGTGTCTTGTGTAACATGGTATTGGCTGGTCGTTTGTATACACATGAAAAAGGATTGGGGCTAGCACGCTTCCCTGAACCAGGCCATTCTTCTGGGTTCGACAGCGGCTTTTTTACCCTCAAGGGTTACATAGAATTGCCTGTTTTGCAGCAGTGATTCTATTATTTTTGTGAGTTGATAGTCCCTTGTCACTTCATAGGTTTTTAACAGGAGCTTTCGGTGGTTTACTGTGTTGTAAGCTGCAGTCAAGTCCACTAAAGCCAGACCTGTTATCTGTTTGTTCTCGAAACCTTCCTCTATGTGCTCGGTAAGGGCTAAAATCTGGTTGGAGCAAGATTTCCTTGGTCTAAAGCTGGCTTGTTGTGGTATAGTCCTTTTGTCCACAGTGTCACCAATTCAATGTAAGATCCGCCTTTCGTACAGTTTAAAGAGGTAGCATAGAAGCGATATAGGCCTGTAACTTTTTGGGGAGTCTGGGTCTTTTCCAGGCTTCAGGAGTGCTATCACTTTGGTCTTTTTCCACATCTTAGGGATTTTAAATGTTTCACGGCAGTTGTTAAAGATTTCTAGGATCCAGGTTTTAGCACCCATGCCAAAGTTTTGAATTTGCTCCGCACACATGTCATCGACTCCAGTTGCCTTGCCATTTTTCATAGTGTTTACCCCTTTATTTAGCTCTTTCATGGAAAAGAGAGTTGTAAAATTGTTTATTTCTGTTTCAGCGTTTTGTTGCAGTTTAACTTTTTGGCATTTTATGGTAGGCTTGCAATTAAGAAGGAGTTGATGGGCAACTTGGTTGGGTGTTACTTTTGCCGCGGGCTTAATCGATTTCAGTTCACCGTCGAGCTTTTTAATCAGGTTCCATGATATGTTGCTGTTGTGTGACATATCATCCTTACTATCTTTTTGCGAGTCATTTTCGCACCTTCTAAAATAACCACTTGTAAGAAGTATTCAGTGGGTACTGTTGGTGTAGCTTCAATAATTATACATCCACCATACTCTACTTTGGATAGATGTTGAGACCTGGGACCTGGGAATGTGGTAGCATCCGTGCTGGTTTGGGAACCAATAGCCACAGCTAAGCCTAACCTATTTTATGTATTCTATTGTACGCGAACCGCCTAATGGAATAATGAATTTTTATTTTTGGTAACTAATAACTGCAATCTTAAAACAGTAAATCTGATTTTAAGTAATTTTAACTGCGGTTTATAGATTTAATTGCTCTTATATTTCAAAAATACGTTTACTTTCAAGAGCTTTTTATATTCGTACAACTTTCATGCTGGTAACCATTAGTTGTGCTTCTTTTATAGCAATTAGTTATTTTTATGACACGTTAAGTCTATGTAGTTGGTATATATTTCAGTGATTCAGGTAAATATCTGACATTGTGACTTAACGATTCGTGATCACAACTGAGTGGGTTTACTTAGCATTAAATTTTTATATCATTGTGCAACCTGTATCAATATCTAATATTACCATATTTGAATAGATACGAGCCTCAACAGCTCATAGGTTAGAGTGTATATATTTATTTTATTTTCAAACGGTTTGATAATTTTGCATATTAGTAGCCACTTTATGCTTTGATATTCGCCTGGCTTATAAACGTTTGGATTCCGGCAATCATTATTTAATAATCCGTACTCAATATACTGTTAAAACATAGGCTGATTACTCGTGATTTACATTATTTTGTGATTTTCCTTAATTTAATTGAACTATACCTTAATTACCTTGCCTACTGCATAACTTTGTCTTACCCTCTTAAATTTTAGTTTGGCTTACCTGTTACTTGCTAGATTTTGAATTGTAATTAAGGCGAGCTAACACTGTTTGACTAATAGTTAACGACTTGTTCAATGCATTGATTTCTTAATTGGCTTCTCATATTAATTTGTTGATTAATTTTATTGAATTAATTTCGTAGATTACTTCATTAATTAATTGATTATTCAATTTCACTAAAATTATTCCTTAATTAGCTTCACTTACTCTTTATACTGATTGCATTTCTTAGTGTGTTAAACATTGGATCATGAATAACGTTAGTACCATTCATTTCAACTTAAGAAAATTGATCTCAGCTTTGTCAGTTGTAGAATTTGATTTTTATCATAATTTAATTTCATATATTTATTGCGGTATAATTGGCGGTCCGGCGTGAAAAAGGGTATATGTCAAAAATTGTGGAAAATGAGTTAAGTATGACACCAGTTAGAAAATAACGTGTTTTATTAGTGGGAAAAACGACACAAGTCTCCTTATATACGTGTTGTCATGAAACACATGTGAAATTAGGTATATATCATAATTTTCAACTATTTTTTGTGAGTAGGGGTATAAGTATACTTATTCAGAATAAGTTCAATTTTTTTCAGATATGCCTTTGCGAAAAACGGTATAATGACACATATACCTATTTTCACTATAAACTTAGAACATTTTTTCAATATTTTGTAGCGTAAAGTGGTATATGTAGACTTATATCCTTTTTCACAAAAAAAAATTATTTAAATTAATTCAGACCCAAATTTTTAAATGAACTTATATCGTTTTCACAATTAAAACTGTTAAAATCTAGCGTACTCCTTTATTAAAAATGTGATATACTTATACCTATTTTCCCGTCGATCTCTTCCTAGACAACCACATGTTGGCGGCAGTTAAGCATGATTAAGGTGCGTCCAGACTTGTGACAAAACCCCGTGACGTGACAGCGTCGCGAACATATTCACGACGAGGCGAACTTCGATGCGTGTCATCGTCGCCTTCCATCCTCGCGTGTCATCGTCGCGTATCATAGTCCCGTTCACAGCGTTCCACTCATTTAAATACAAAACATGCGGTCATCATGGACGTTTCAGCAGCAGCGTACATAGTTATAGATCATTTATTGCGTAATTCTATAAATGTTAACGTTGTCTCCTGTTCCCATTCCATCTTGATATTAAAAACATAACTACTAATTCGAAACAAAAATAGCCGCTACACTGGTTAAAATTCAATTAAATATGCAAAACGTTCTGATGATACGCGGTCCCGTCCAGACTTGGCGAACCAAGCGGCGTAGCATCCCTTTGATGCGACGCTAAAAGACCGACAGGAGATGGAACGGACTGATGACACGCGGTAAACGCAGCGATGTCACGCGTTGCGGTTACGGGGTACCGTCCAGACTATACGCGACGAGGTTCGCGGCGGTGTCACGGTACGCGGTCTTGTCACAGGTCTGGACGCACCTTAAGAGTGTCGTCCTGTGTTTCTCCTGTGTGTTTGTCTAAATTAACTACATTCACTTTTTTATATGGTATATTGGTTATATTGGGGGTATAATGTTTTAAAAAAGAACCCTACTTATTTTAAAGAAAGCAAGAAATCTTACGCAAGGTAAGGATAACTACTATTCAATTATATTAAATTTTAAATGTAATAAGAGCGAGAAAAATAATTATACAGGGAACTAAATCGATCTAAATATTTATGGAAAACTATACATAGGAAAATTTTGAAAATTTTACAGTACACTAATGACGAGGGGGGCAATCCGAACGATTTTTTCAAAAACGGACGATATGGAATTAATATCAGCGTTGTTTCGTGTTGATTGGCCCACCCTGTATTTTACAATAATATTACTGCGTGTTACTGGGCTTATTATAGATCACACTATAAGCTCAACTTTTCCCCATCGTTTTTTCAGATAAAATATTCTTAATATACTGCCTGACAAAAAAAGCTAAGCAGTTATAATATAGGGATTCACCATTATAGGCGTTTCCTAGAGACTGGGTGCAACTTATCCTACTGTGTGGTAAGAAGCAAAAGTTTATTGTAGAAGAAATGAAACGTGAAGATTTTTTCGAATTTTCGTCACTTTTTAAACAATACTTTCAAAACAAGATAGTTAGCGAAAATTGAGAAAAGGTAATATGGAAGGAGATAAAGTGGTTTAGATATTCCCAAAATATCGGAATTATAGAATACAAAACCACATTGGACACTGAAGAAGACTTCAAAATACTATATTACGAAAAAAAATATGGCATCCCTGAAGCCATATCAGTGCCATTGTCTTACCAAGGTACTGTAGCCATATCTGTTGAAAAAAAGAAGAACCTATTGGAGTTATTGCCCTATATAGATAACACATTCCACAACTTTTATAATTCTTTGCCCGTAAAGAAAGGAGTTCTGGGTACTATTACTGAAGATAGTGATGAAGAAGACATGTAAAAAGAGGAAAAAAAGACGTGTTTAAGTTTTTTTAAGTTATTATTTTTGTGTAAAAGGATATATGTTTATTTTTTTTTTAAATAAAAGTGTAAAAAGGTATAAGACTTTTTCTGTTAATATTAAGGTAATCTGTTTTTTAAATTCATCCAATGATAATAAAGGTAATTTGAAGTATTTCACCACAAAAAAATATTGTTTACCCTAAAAAACAACCAAAAGCAAGAGAATGAAAGTTAAACGGCATTATCTCAAAACTTACGATTTGAACATATACCTTTTTCCCCGCCGGACCGCCAATTATTAGTCATAACCTAAGAACTTTAATAGCAGGACGTCTCACAATTTATATTAACAACAACTATCAATAAACGCGAACATTGTTTTAAAATTTTAGTTTTTTTCTTGTCTAATAATTCATTAGGTACTTACTTACAGCTTATTCATAAATTTATTTAGTTATTGAGAAGTGGTACGTAGCACATTATGGGCAGTTTGCAGTTCGATTGGTAGAGGCTGCTGCCGCCCATAACCGAAGCTATCTCTCACTGACCAGCAGGATTTGCTCACTCTCCTAAACTGCCTCTTCTTATATAACTAATTTCTATTTAGTGGCCTTGAACTCGTTTGATTTTTATATTGTTCATATTATTTTATATTAACCATACTGTCTGCTATTAAACAAGGAAGGAGGGTTACATTACTTATATTGAAATGACATCGAATGATCAATCCTGAATACGCTTACCTTAAAACTAATTAGTGGTGTCTTAGTTAGCTTTTCAGAAAAATAATGTTTTCATCTGGACAACTTTAAATAAATCTTTTATTCTGCAAACGTCGTAAGAATATAATCATAATTACTCAACAGGAAAAGTATAAAAGTTCCACTTTTTATTCATGAAAAAGCTCAAATATTTACATCTCGATTGGCATAAAAACCACCCGATCTCGTACTACACGTGCTTTCACCCGTCTACTAAAAAACATTAATCCCAATATACCGGGATTGCATTTTTTACTTCGGGATTGGATTCTCTAGTAAGCATGATTTTATACGTTTTATGGCTGAAAACGAGCACTTCGAAGATAATGCTGCTTTGCTATACCCGGCAGGTACTTAGTTTTAGTTTACTAAGGTAATTAGGCTTCAAGTGTAGACACTACAGCGTAATTAAAAAGTGCATTAGCCGTTAATTAGGTAAAATTGGAGTATCTAATATGCTCACTAGAGCATAAATCACAAAAAATACAAGATTTAAATGGTTGAGTTTTCCGAAGCGTGTAAAGACTTCAATTGAGATACGCGTGAACCATAGTACCAGTACCGCTCTCATTCATGTATGTGATGACATTTTGAAAGCGTTTGATCAAGGAAGGACAACAGTATTGGTGCTACTAGACTTCAGCCGTGCCTTTGATACCTTAGATCATTCCATTTTATTAGCAAAACTTGAATGTTTTGGTCTTCATAGATCTAGTGTTAGCCTTCTGGATAATTATTTATTAAAAAGGTATCAAAGGGTAAGAGTCAATTCTACTTGTTCTGAATATCTGGAGTTATCACGGGGAGTTCCACAGGGAAGCATTCTTGGTCCCTTACTTTTCTCCATGTATACATGTGATTTTCATAAACAACTTCGCATTTGTCGTTCACACCAATTTGCAGATGATACCCAGCTGTACCACTCGTTTAATCACACTGAAATTGATGAGTCTGTGCTGGCCATCAATTCGGACCTACTGGCCATGTCTAATCTGTGCTTAAGCCACAAATTAATTCTAAACTCTGCCAAATCCAAGCTGCTGGTATTTGGAAAACCTCTTCCTAGTACGGCGAGAATAAGTATAGATGGTTCGTGCCTGATTTCTACTAATAGTGAGAAGGGTTTGGGAATTGTTCTGGATGCTGACCTGAGATTTGTGGGACATGTATCGAAATTATTACAGGCATGTTTTTACAAATTAAAAACTCTGTATATGAATAAAGATTTTCTTTCGACAGATGTAAGACTGCACCTCTGCGATTCATTAATATTATCCCTTATTAACTATGCAAATATGCTCATCTGGCCGGCACTATATCAACGTGAAAAAAATAGCCTACAAAAAATCCAAAATGCTTGCTTGAAATTTAGCTTTAATATGAGAAAATATGATCATGTAACTCCGCTACTAGAGAGGTCCAAATGGTTGTCTCTGGATGAAAGATTTACACTGCAGTTGGCTACACTTGTGCATAAAATACTCCTTTCTGGCGAGCCGGTATACTTACGTAATAAACTTACATCAAATGTTAGTATTCATGGTAGAGATACTCGAAACGGCCATACCCTTGTCATTCCTAAGCATAGAACCGCAAAATTTCAGGGCTCATTTAGCTATAATGGCCCTAAAGTGTATAATTCTTTACCACCTGAAATTAAATCACTTTCCTCCGTAACAACATTTAAGCAAAGAGTTAAACGCATTATTTTAAATAGAAGAGATGTTTAATTTTAATTTTTATTTATATTCTTTTGTTTTTGTATTTTTCTACAAGTTTATCTATTACAATTAATGTGTTTGCCGCAATTGTATAGACAGTAATATATATATGAGGTTAAGTTTTAGGTTTACGCATTGTGTAGTTAAGTATAATAAGATATTGATATTTGGATATATTTCTCTTATTTACTTTTGGTTAAGTTATTGTGCATTTTAATTATCATTTAATTAACTAATCTTAATAACATGGTTAGATAGAGTAGCCTTAGGCTAGATCTCGCCATGGCTTGAATCAAATATGTATGTTAAATGTTTTTTGGATACAAATAAAAGACAGTTTATTATTATTATTATTATTATTTTAAATTTTCATTTGAACATATCATTTAAAATTTTTTAACTTTTTATGTCGAACACTCGTCTAGTCAAGATGGGACAGGATGGCTCGAATTCGAGTCTATGCATGAGGAACTCGAAAACCGTAAGAGATACAGTGGTGTCGGTAAAATTAGGTCAAAACGGCTCTCAAATTGAAATGCACTTTTGCGTTGTCACATTATCTGCTCTATTCAATGGTGGTATCCAGTTTAGAAACCGACACGTCTCGTCTTCAAGGGGCCATGATCAACTTTTTTTTTATATACGAACTTTATTTTTTTATCGTTTTTTAGATGATATTGGCGTTATTAATATGAATATGTGTTTTTATTTTTTTTTGTATTTTTTTTATTTTATTTTTATTTTATTTAATTATTTATTTTACTTTGTATTTTGCATTTTTATTAAAAATAAAGGTTTTAATTTTTTACTTAACACAGAAAACAATATAAAATATTTTTATAGAATATGAAAATTTCAAAAGTAACAAACTGTTTAAAATTACGCCAAAGTAAAATAAGAAATTTCAAAAAAATAAACACAAGAATTAAAAAAGAAAAATTAAAAAAATTAAAACACATGTTCATATTAATAACGCCAATATCATCTGAAAAATGATAAAAAAAAATAAATTTCGCATTTTAGAAAAAAGAAAGTTAATGACGTAAAGACAAAACGTTGAATTCCAAACCGGATACCACCATTGGATAGAGCGAACAAAGTGGCAATGCAAAAGTGCAATTCAATTTGAGATCCGTCTTTAAATAAGCTCAGGAGAAAAATATAACGATTTTTCAATATCTCCGGAAATATTTGGAATTTTAAAACTTTCTAAAGGACATATTGTTAAGCACCTAAATACGCAATTTTGCCCTAATTTGACCGACACTGTATCTCTTACGGTTTTCGAGTCTATGTATGGGATTCTCGAAAACCGTAAGAGATACAGGTCGGTCAAATTAGGGCAAAATTGCGCAATTGGGTGCCTAACAGCATGTCGTTTTGAAAGTTTGAAAATTCTGAGTATTTCCGGAGATACCCGGAAAAAAACCGAAATTTTGAAAAATCGTTTTCTTCTTTTCCTGGGTTTATTTACAAATTTATTGAATTAACTTTTGCATTGCCACTTTTTCTGCTCCATAGAATGGTGGTATCCAGTTTGGAATCTGATGTTTCGTCTTCGAGGGGTCATCATCAACTTTCTTATTTTAAATACGAACTTAAATTTTGTTCATCGTTGTTCAGACGATATTGGCGTTAAATACTCGGAATTTTAAAACTTTCTATTGTTAGGCACCTAAATGCGCAATTTTACCTTAATTTGACCAACACTATATCTCTTACGGTTTTCGAGATTCCCATACATAGATTCGAATTCGAGCCACCCTATACAAACAGCAAATTAATACCTTACCAATTGCCCCCCTGATTCTTCATCTTATGTAAAACGACAACGGGCTTTTTTAAATGACGCACGCCACGTTATTTAGATCATGCGCAAACATTTATCGAAATAAAAACATCCCTTTTGGTGGAAAGGAAAAGAAACTGAGCCGTCATGTAACCCTCGTTCGGGTATTTTTTTTCGAAAATAGTAGCGAGTTGAGTTTTTAAGCAAGCACTTGGGGAGATCCGACGGTCATTTGTTTTTAATGACGCGATTTTCCGTTTCTATTGTATGCATATGCAGGATTTTTCAGATTTTTTTATTTGACACACTGCAACTAATTAATTTTGATGACATTTTCCCGACACGTTCCTTTTGTCTGTCTTGCGAATCCTATTGAAATTGGTGAGAATCAAAAAATGGTGAGTGTCTCTTTGGGCGTATATATTTTTAAAAACTTTAGGTCGTTCTAGCGCCAAAAAATTAGCGAGGATTGAAAAACCGAGACGACAGTGTTCTGTAGGGAGTTTGTAAGAGAAAAACTGTCTAGATGCTTCTTTGCTTCGAAAATGTCGAGAAAATGAACTTTCGAGGGAAAATGTAAAAACATCAATTTACAGGCAGTAAAAAAAGGTTTTTATTTTTTTATTGTCGGAAACTACTTTTTATAGAAAAAAATATCACTACGAGAATATACGCTAAAAAACCGCACAAGAAAGCACGTTAGAAATGATGACACCTTTTTATACAGGGTGTGCTAGTTGGATTTAAACATTTCACCATTTCGAGTTTAGATACAACACGTCGCCGTGAGCGTCGGTCGGGAGGGGAGGGGGGCACTTGCCCCACCCTAATTACTAGATATCTATTATATTAACCTAACAAACATTAATAAAAATTCTTTTCGACCTTGGTTTTAGCGTCAAAAATTCGGATTGCCCCCGCCTACACAAGCTGTCGACGCCGCGCCCTTGCACGTCACCGCATAATTTTTTATTACTGAAAAACCGAGTAATCCGGAGCAACCGATCTTCGGTACCTTAATGATTAAGGTACGGGTGCAACATGACAATTGCATTGATACAACTGAAAATGCCGAATTGGTGTTTTCTTTTATTTTCAATTTGAAAAATCTAATTTAATCGTTCGTGCCATGCAACACATCCCGAGCTATTTAAAAGGGATACATTCCCAGTTTCGTAATATGATGATGGAATACGTCTTTCAGTATTTTGTTATGCCTTTTATGTTAAAATATGTAGATTGATAGTTTTTTTGAAAACTATCTGAAGCTCCAAAATGTGTCAAGGTCGAAAAATTTGCAAATTTTTTGGTGATTAGGTGCAAATTCTGTCGATTTTATGGCAGATTTCGAGGTAAAATTTCACTTTCTACATATCGGGCGTATCGTTTTTATGGTAAGTAGGCAGAGCTATTTGTCTGAAATCTCATAAAAAACACTTTGAGGCTGGAGAAATAAGCCAGGATCGGAGAATTTTTAAACTTTTCAAAGAAAAAGTGATGACGATTTCTGACAATTTTATTGGAGATTTAGAGATGAAAATTTCGCTTTAAACATCGAGATCGCATTTGTGTGTTGTTTTTAAAAAATTTGTTTATTTTATATTTTCGAGTGTCGTCTTATTACCTCACCATTATCAATTTATTTATACCGCGTAAGTAAAACGTCAGGCCAAAGAAGAAATACAGAAGTTATGAAAATGTTGACATGATGCAGACAAGCCGATCACCCTCTAAACAAGAAGGCCTGGTATTAAAAAAAAATTGAGTAATACACATTATCAGTCATGATAGTCGTGCTTAAAGTAATATCAGCTTGTAGGAGGTATTGTATTAGGCCAATTACGTTTCAAACTACTTATATAAAAAAGATAAATTTACAAAACACAAGTTTTTGTTATATTTTTTCGAGATTTTTGCGTCTAAAATGTCTACTTAACTGTGAAATTTTAAAAGAAATTGCACATTTCAATATACGCCTGTAAATAAGTTAAGACCACTTTTGATGACGTCACGCGTAAGCCGTCTGGCCTTATTGTAGGAGGTATTGATCAGTGGCGATGCCGTGCGACTATATTAACTTTTCGTACGGCATCGCCAGCGCTTCGCGTTGGCGTCGACTGTAAATCGCTCACCTAGGACTTGACGTAAGTCGGGTGGCCATCAGGGTTGGGCGACGCGACGACGTCAAGAATGTCACGTCGACAATTCAGTTGTTGACGCGTCAACTATGGTGTCGACGTCGACTTACTAAGTGACGTCGTCAATGTCGACAGCTAGTTTGGTATACAAATTATAGCTACAGTTAAAGTTAAACGTTATATTATTAACACCATAGATAATAAAAACATAAAATAAACATTCTCAGCTAAGCAAACGATATAATAAAATGACCTTTAATCTTCTACGTCATTGAGTAAATTGAATTCTGAATCAGGATCAAAATTCCTTTCAGTATTCTCACTTTGGGGCAAAATGTATGTGGACTAACATTTTGGAATGTTTGAATGATAGTCTATTTCAAAGAGGTGAACAATCGCTGAAGTTGTGCAGAAGATGCAGGCATTTTGAGTAACTCAAGAGCCAAGCTGCATAAGAGCAGGCACTCCATCTGGGCCATTCTCGAAAATACTAAAGGCTTGTTTACTTTTCTTTCAAAAACCTGAAAAAATATTACTTGTTATTTCCACAAGATGAAAAAAAGTACTGATATATTCCAACAATTTTAATGCCTTCTAATAATAGACGTATAGATAGTTTTAAATACACTATACCTGATCTTGTGTTAAACTTATCCCATTATTATATGTTTTGTTGTCGAGATGTTTAGAAAGGAATGCATTTATATTTGCAGTATGAACAGAAGCTTGCTTGGAATTCTCGTATGTTGAATGAAGAAGGTATGTAGTTAATACATAAACGTTTAGCGCCATCTGCTAGCGACGTATCAGCGCAGGTATTGACAAGGTTGCAAATTGGATTCTGTATACCTAAATTTTTTTGGACCTAGTCAATAAAGTCGTCATGAAGATCAATTCGGTAACTTTAGGCTTAATCATTTTCGCTGTAGCTGTTGAAATTTGTTTCACAAGAGGTAGGTTTTCTATGAAACTCTTGAATGCATCGATAGGAAATTTAATTCTTCGTCCTCCTTTCGATATAATCATCTTTTCAAAATCAGGTTGCTTGAATTCTTTAAGTGCAAGAACAACGTTGTCCACTAACTGTTTTATCTAGGATCTCCTTTGCCAAAGGCTTACCTGTATGACTATTGTAAGTTCTGTGCCACATGCAATGTTTTAAAAGAGACCTCATATTAACCATCGGAAACTACAGCGTACATTTCAACGTTGGACTTTATTCTTTTACAAGTTCTCTAGATTTCATATTTATTTCGGCAAGTTTTTCTGCAGTTTCCGATTCAGTCGTTAAATCCCATGCATCAATACAGCCGGTCTCACCATCTGTTGAATGCAACACGGTGTTGGTGTTGCTTGATGAATAATTCTTCCAACCATGGCACAAAATAACCGAATCTGAGTGTACCATTTTGCAGGCACTAACGATACACTCTCCATAATATTTTCCTGAAAGTGTAGTGCTGAGTTTTTGCGTCCAGGTATTTTATCTACATACGCAGGATGTATTGTTTTCATTAAAGTTATTAAATAGGAGTAATTCAATGACCCTAAAAGGTAGGTTACATCCAAGCATAAACTTAGGCACGGCTAGATCTATTCTTCCGTCCTTTTTTTTCAAAATATCCACGTAATCCGTAATTTTTCTCGATTTTATTAGAAAACCGACTATGACTTTCTCCAGATGGGGTAGAGGACTTAGAGGTACTGTCCATGTAAATAACTTCTAGAAGCTCTAGATTGTTGACATAATTTACGGACGAAGTTGAAGATTCTGATTCTATATTAGAATCGTCTAATTTAGGTTTTTTATTAGGTTGGGTTGGTTTGGGGTTAGGCGTAAAGAGGATTAATAAACTTAATAAATACAAGAAACGATTTACAAGAAGTGGTCGCCGTATTCAATAATCCTTCATCGGCAAGAGATGATATTGAAAGAACTTGGCAGAAATGTACGCTTGCCTTATATAAGGCACCCCGAAATGAGAAATTTTTAAATCACTATCGATTCATTTAATTTAATAAGTTAGTTAGTAAATCGAGTCAGGCAGTGATTTTGTCTGGATTACCGCCTACATCTGCTGCATTAGCACAACATTCCTATCGCGTTTTTCATAAGATTCATTCGTTGCGAGGAAGGATTTTAAATGCAACTGAATGGGGCTGTATGGCGAAAATTGTTGTTAAGTTGTTAATTACCTTCTTTTAAGATTGCCATAAGGCGAACGGCAGCTGTCCATCAGAGAGCACGGGGTGAGTTCGTCGAAGGTTTAGCTTGATAATATTAAATCAAATATCTTGGACGCCACTAATTTTTTATCTAGATGTTAAATTGGGAAGAAAATCAGAAACCGATAGCTTTGACAGATATCGATACACATTTGATTCTCCTAATAACCATTTATTAAATAATTATAAATAATTGATTACACTATACTGTGAGAATACCTATTTGGTTTTTTTGTTATGTAAATTATTAAATTAAAAACTACTGAGTGACTGTTTAACTTATCGACTCTACCTTCATCATTAAATGTTTATGCTTTGCTTTGTCAACAAGATCCACTCTTGGACAATAGAACACAACTTTTAATCAATAAGAAAATGAAAAATGTAATTAAAAAAATACCATTGAAAAATACCCCCCCTTTGTGATTTGAAAGATTTAAACTACCGAGACCTTGATTTCAATTTGAGAATGTCCATAACACGTTCAACATGAAAGAGGATCGAGTAAAGAAATGATATTAGAATAAATGTCAATTATGAAATTAGATTTAATACAGAGTATCGAACATTCTCTAATTGTCGATCATAATCTCATCAACTGAAATTTTATTCTCCCACATTGCAATGTACAAATATACAATTTGGTTATAGCATTCTAGCTAAGATGTGACTAAATAGTTATGTGAAGGCATCAGTGCATCAGTGTATCAATGGATCAGTGATAACAGGAACAGGAACCTAGTGATGAGGAATTCTCCAAAATGTTCAGGAATTAACTTACGTTAATCATGGCCTAAATGGCATTCAACAAACTAGATCATCTAGGCGAAAGATGGAACCAACTGCAATAACAGAATTCCAAAATCAGATATGAAAAACATGTGACTGAAAAGTTTACTTACAGCAGGCATTTGCAAATCCGGCGTCATCGGATAAATTACCACGAACAAAGTCACCAGGACTACATTATCAACCCTAATTAGGTTGGCGAGCCATCACAAATTGATATTTACTCAAATCCCTTTTACAAGGCGAAGGATATATATCCTTAATCAATTTGGCCTCTGTCACAGGTCTGACCGTTCCGGTCGTCGCGCCGTGCAGAAGTGTCAAGTCAGTAGCAGATGAAGAAAAACCAATATACCCTGACATTCCGTCAAAATACAAAAGTACGTTCAGAATCTTGATTCACTGAAGCTGGACTCCGATTTACTCCGAGCTCCATGCGTTCTGTACCATGATACCACGAGAAATCGCCTAAAGCTTTCCGAAGACAAGTCCGGCCACACTTTAAGAAAAGAAGACGAACACCTGTCACATCCCAGCTGACCACTAATAAAAATGAAATCAACAAGCGATTTGCCGGTCATTTATCACTTAATTCAAATAAGCAATTAAATAATAATTCCATGTAGGGAATTAAATATAGGAAAGTTATCCGTCACGATCATGCAGGTATGTATACAGTAATAAAATATCTTAAGTTAACAAATATACAAGCATTCTCAAACTAATTACATGTTTACGTTTTGTCAATTAACAATTCGTTGATTTTTAGCCCTGTATTTTACTAAAACTAATCATATTACAATACAATCGATGATATATGCGAGCAAGAGATATGGATTACTTGCTATACTATAGCATTAGAATTAATACATGAAGGATGCCTCGACTGCATGAAAAGTTTGAAATAACTAGTAAGGTAAGATATTATTAATTTGAGTAGCAACCATTGTGTAGTCAATCTATGCTAATAGGTGTCACAGGTATACTCCTGACTTGTGACTATGCACCTAAAACAAACTTTTAATTGACATGTTCAATTTTAGCATATACTGGACTCGATTACATCAAGATGAGAATACTGTCTTGGACATTACCGAAGAAATGACACCAACATGTTTCACAAAGCAATGAGATCCAGTTTAAATGTAATCAAATTAATAAATTATGAATCATTCATAGATCTGTGTATCCTTTAACCTTCACTAAAATTATAAGAAAATAAATAGCATTATTCTAAACATAGAGGTGAGTAATCACATGCTATACTACCGCTCTCCGAAAAAAAAAATAGGCTATCATGGTAGACTATTTTTGAAAATAGTTTCAAAATTAATCAAACCATATATGACAGCTGGCCAGCCTACATTATTATGTGTAAATATCATACTTGGTTCGATAACTAACGCGTATCATACGCCCGGTGTGGGGTCAAAATCAGTAGAGGTCATAATCGGGAAGTCAAAATCAGTGAGTGCCTACCAAGAGATTCTACGAATAACGTGACTGGTATACGAAGAAAATAGTTGTATTTCCTTCGTTAATATAACTAATATCTAAAACCCTAAATATACGAAAACAAAATAAAAGAAACCATGAAGTTGGATCACTGAATGTGTTATAGAAGTGCAGGATAAAATGTGTACCGAATGATGGGCATTGTGGACTCCTCCCTGTCTAATGTTGTTGACTGAGTCGTTGGATATTCCACAACGAGTATCGTATCCACAAATGGGCTGCACCTTTTAGCTAAAAGGAAAAAGGAAACAACTACCACTATTACTTCCCCCCAACATTGAATACGCAAAATATACTATTGTTCGTCTAACACACCGCGATGCCAAACAACAGGAGTCGATAAGAGATAGAAAAGGACCAGGTGAGACGACCAACTCACACTGCTATCCCCGCAGCTACTCGAGCATGCTAAAGCTAACCATTCAAGGTAATTCGCCCCGCAATTGGAAACGTTTAAACTAACTATACTATCCTATATAAGACTTATCCTAACTATATATAACGTACCGGTTCATCTCACACACAGCACAGCTTATGCAACCAGAGTGAACGTAATAACATTGGCCAAATGTTATACGTTCATGCGAATTATTCTCATAACCGCATGCAAGCATTAACAAAAAAACTGATGGTCAATGATAAGATTTATCACCAAACCAATAGACGCAAAATTTGCGAGCACTAAATATAGTAACTCCGCAAGTAAACATACAACGAGTTGTAAGTACGAAAGTATAAAGGATTAAACTACTAATTTTCGGATTCTGATCCTTCAGACTCAATTTCACCTTTATACACTTTCATATCCTTGATATGCCACTTACCAGCCTTAGTTCCATCTTTTTCGTTAACTAAATCGTAAACCAGATTAGAAATCTTTTTTCTGACCTTCGACAAAATATACCTAGGAGCTAGTTTCGCAGAAAATCTACTGGCTGCGTCAGAAAGTACTTTGTTGCGTCGCCATACCAAGTCTCCTTCGTTAAAGGATGCATCCCTCTTCCTGAGGTTGTATTAACGAGCGTTTCGCTCGTATGCGGCATGCAACTTCTTTCGCACACCCACAAACACGTGAGAGAGCTCTTTTAGATTAGATGCGTAACCATCCCTATCTCCAGGAATTACTTCCATGTCCTCCTCGAGGCGAATGTTTCCATAAAATTTTCCAGAAATCGGAGTATGTCTACCAAAGACTAAAAATGATGGTGTATATCCAGTAATTTCATGTTTTGCAGAATTAAGTGCCCGTTGATTTTTCAAAATTTCTTCGTCCCAACACTGATGTTCCTTAACATAACTCCTTAAAACTGTTTCAATAGTTCGGTTATTTCTCTCAACAAAATTACACTGTGGAGAATAATAAGGTGTATACCATATTCTCTGTATTTCATATGACTCACATAGCCTTTTGAAAGTATGACTAATAAATTGCGGTCCATTATCGCACACTATAATCTGTGGAACGGCGTATTCCAAAAATACTTTTTCGATACATTTATTAACCACATGAGATTTTGAACTCCTTAGAGGAAATATGAGACTATATTTAGAGAACCAATCAGATATGACAAGTATCCATTTATTACCCTTTTTTGAACGAGTAAAAGGTCCGACAAGATCGACACCTAACATCTGGAAAGGTATTTCAACAGATTTTTCTTTGCCCATCAATCCCATGCTTGATGTATTAGGCATTTTTTGCTCACCACAATTTCTACAAGAACGAACGTTTCGTAGGACGTCGCTCCGCATCATTGGCCGATAATATTGATCTTGGGCTCTATTTAAAGTTTTATAAAAGCCAAGGTGTCCGCTAGTAGGTGGATCATGACATGCTTTTATTACCTTGTTTCTTTGTGGTTTTGGAACTAATATTTTCCATTCATTGATCCTGTGAAAGCCGAGAACACCAGCGCGGAAGTGGAACGTGATTTGGGAAAACCACTTAGCGCCTCCCAGTTCTGGTGGGGTGGTCTTTCACCGGACGATGCGAGTAGGCGTATGCATCTACAACCTGGGGCCGCTTCCACTGGAAGCATCGGCCTCAGACACATTGCTGTGGTGGTCCCTAGTCTGACAGGGGTAAAAATGGGGTTTGTTGGATCACTCCCCAGTGATCAGCTCCAGACTTTGGAGTAGTATAATTAGTACATTTAGGGGTCAGCCTCGTTATTTAAACGACACGGGCTTTTTCATACTTCTTGACAGAGTGTGACACTTTCTACCTGCATAATTTTTATTGCCGTGGTTTCCGCCGGTTGCGAAATATTGCAAGGTAATTCGAACAGTTCCCTTCTTGAAAACCCCAACAGGCAGAGTTGTTTAAATCCACTCCTGGAGGACGACTTTGCAGAGGCAGATGGTAAATAGTTATATTAGGCAGGAACATCAAACTGGTGGGAGCAGTTTGATTACGGGGAGTGACGCCCGCGCCATTCCGAGTTACCATGGGATATGGCCCATCAAATCCCATCGTCCTCTCCCAGGCTGGAGAACACCGAAGTACAAAGTCTGGAGCTGATCAATGACAGTTTGTGACAAGCGGGGCTGCATTGTATTAGCTGGCAGGAACGTCAAACTGGTGGGAGCAGTTTGTTTACGGGAAGTGACGCCCCCGCCATTCCGAGCTGCCATGGGATATGGCCCATCAAATCCCATCGTCCTCCCCCAGGCTGGAGAACACCGAAGTACAAAG